>CAHIKZ030000055.1:1510000-1657500 GCA_903632075.3 Acanthosepion pharaonis
GAAACTATTAAAATAGGACTTACGGTTCCATTTTGAAACAGTGAAATAATGAGACCTATCTGCCAATCTAGTCCTACGCTTAAGTTCATGAAGTTGAAATAGCAAGGAGGAAAGGGTATCAGAAGAATTCACCATGAAAATGGCACTGGGAAGCTACGTTATGGCGGTGACTGAAGCCGAGATGCCAGGTCAGGACCGATAACAATGCAGATTCTTCTTTGGAATTTTGTCAAGAATCTTTATATACACAACAGAGACACCAGATCAAATGTGGCAACAATAATCAATGCCCGAATAAATAATTGGCTTATAAAGGTGCAAAACCGATTCAGGCGGGAAAAATTGTCTGATATGACACATCGAAACAACTTCTTTAGCCGCAGACTTAACATTTCATTCGATAAAATCGTTTCAATTCCTATTAGTGAAACACGTTTGGACCAAGAAGGCGCAATTAGTTATCCTCCTGCAGGTTAGCATCAGCCATACTTACGGATGACAAAAAGGTCATGTAAGGCTATTAAAGTAAAGACGTTTAGTTTTGGAAGCATTAAAATAAACAATTATCTCTTGCTTCAATTAATAAAATGTTGAAAATCATTTTCTCCTTTGTGGAACATTTTAGACAAAATCATTTTTTTTTTACACTATTTACAATGTTTCCATTGTTGTCCTCGTCTTTGTTGTCATATTCACGATGTTCCGGCTTTCTTCAGAATTTCGAAACGAACCCTTTATTTCATCCACCGGGGTAGATTATTCTAGTTCCACCTGCTACGCCTCTTCCGGATATCTCAATTTCAGTTATTTCCCTTTAGTAACTCAACTTTCCAAATTTTTTGTTCACCTTTGCCGTAGCCAGGTATTGAACTCACAACTCTTTGAGTCAAGCCAATGGATTACATGGACATATAGTCCAGTGGATAAAAGAGTTGGCTGAAGTAATCCAGTGACCTTTTTTTATCCCGGTCGGTAATAAAGTCATCTATTTCTGTTAGGTACTTCACGAGTTTATGGGTCCGCTAGGTTTGCAATAGAAATCTGTAGTAAATCGATCCAACCTAAAATTCGAAGATAGATAAGCCGTAAAAAATCTTTTCTGACACCGTTACGGTCACATATTCGATATATTTCATAGTTAGGGAGTCCTGGTATCCCATGAGACATGACTTTATCTGGAGACTGTCTGAATTTGACAATTTCACCCCAAATGATGTAAAGTTAATTATCGCAAATATTAATTCATCCAAGAAATTATAAATTTTAAATCAAAATGTGTTTAGCTTGCCTCGCATCAATTCCAACCCTCAGAATGAAAACTTACCAAAAATCAAGGAGTTCTTCACATTTCGTAAGTGTGGATGATATTCGAGGAACTTACAAGGAATTTTTTACAATTTTTTTTAAAAAAAGTTGGTTTTTGGCTTGTTTATCGAGCGCGAACGTTGACCCCACACTATTTTTTCTCATTTCTCAAAAGATCTCATGGAAACCACAACAAAAGGAAATAAAACTAAACCAACTAACAAAAACCGCCTACCCCACCAATCATTTTTTCTCCAATATTCGTGGTAACCGCACCAACTTCTGTAGCGTAGAATCTTTTTTTCCTGGAAAAGTCGCTAGATATTTTTGCACTCTGTGAAACCAACTTGAATTCTTCCATTGCTACCAACGAATTCCTGGTTCCAGTCCATTATGCTCTAGATAAAAATGGTGAAGCTCGGGCTGTAGCATTGGACATCTCGAAAGCCTTTGACAGAGTCTAGCATTCAGCTGCTAGTGGCTATACTGCATTGTTTAAAAACATGATACCGATAAAAAAAAAATTAAAAAATTAGCACATCTGAGTCGCCCACCTTTAAGGCGATCGCAAAGGTCAACCCAACCGGAGTTCAATAGGAGGGCCTCGTTCTGGGAGAATTTGGTGTGAATTTTAGTAATATATATATATATATATATATATATATATATATATATATATATATATATATATATATATATTATTTTGGGGTGAGTTAATATTTTGTGGTAAATTAAAAGAAAAGATCCTTGCCCACTTTTGGGATAATAATACGCTGGGCTTTTGTCCGCTGGGTTTTGTCCTCTGGACTTTTGTCCGCTGGCTTTTGTCCGCTGGCTTTTGTCCGCTGTGTGCTATGTCCTGTTCGTTTTTTCCTGTGACTTTTATCGTGATTTTTTTTCTTGTTACTCTTTTATCGTGACCTTTTTCCTGAAACATTTTTTTGTTTGGATTCACTTTTTCTGTTAAAGTTCGTAAATAACATTTTCTTAACGTTTTTTTTTTCAAAATTACAAAACTGAAAAAAAGTCTAATTTTATACTTTTTTTGTCGCCAATATAATGTCTATAAGTAATTTTTATTTAACCTTGATAAATCATTTAAAGCTCTTTCATCAAAAATTGGATCAAAAAGAAATCCAGAATAAAAAATAATGACACCGCCAAAGAATGAAACGGCAAATATTCAGACATAAAAAAAAATAATTTAATTATTGATGAGTGACGCACCCGGAACTAAGATTCCTTTCATCTGACTTGACCGATTTTTTTTCTTATAAAATGAAATAACCAAGTTGGCAGGGTGAACAGTGTCTGCTGACTAAAACAAGAGTTCGACTCCACATTGTCCCGCATACAATCCCAAACTTAACCTACATACAAACTTGACCAACATACAGGATGCGATGGATAAATTGTCGCCATTTTATATTTACTTTCACGCATGCGCGTTGTTTCTTTTTATTTTATCGAGTGCTCAGTATAATAGGGTCAGTTGGACAGCGTCTGTTAGAAAAAGATGTTGAACTTAACCCTTCATTTCGCTCACTGGGGTAGACTGTTCTAGTTCCACGTGCCATGTTTAATGGGTGTCAGTTATCAGTTATCTTCTACAGTGTAACCCGGATATAAGAGAGTTGTCGGGACCGGAGAAGAAGTCTCTTATATCCGGGTTTCTCTTATATCCGGGTTTGGTCTATTTTATATACATTAAGACAGGCTCTAATTTGGGACCAGAGAAAATCTCTCTTATATCCGGGTTTCTCTTATATCCGGGTCTCTTATATCCGGGTTACACTGTATAAACCTAATGTCTTCAGCAACTATTTTTTACCAGTGCTCATATTGCAATTTTTGCTGTTATCATTACATGTTTTTACCAGAGCTCATATTGCAATTTTTGTTGTTAATGTCACTTTTCTCTGGCACTCCTTATTACTGGTTCCGATATTGTATTTATTTCTATGCTTGGTCGCCTCAGGAGATTTTTGTGGCCCAGCATATGTGCTGATTCCTTAAGTTTACGAATTTTCCAATGGTGTTCTTTGTCTATGATCTCAACTTGATTCCACAGAGGGTGGTGATCTCCCTTCTCTCTCCATATGTGGTCAGCCACGCCTGATTTTTCCACTTCCCCTCGTGTTACAGCTTTCTGGTGTTCTTGAAGGTTTACATTAAGGGGGTGGCCTGTCTCCCCTTTATATTCCTTTCCGCAGCTGCACATTAGGTTTATAATACCCAGAATTTCATACTCAAGGACAGATGGCACAGTGAATAAAGACGTTGGTTAGATCCAGTGACAGGACCAAAAGAGTGTGAGTTCAATACCTGGTTAATGCAGTGGAGAACTTTCAGAGGGAAAATTAGCAGGAGATAACTGATAACTGACATCCATTAAACATGGCACGTGGAACTAGAACAGTCTACCCCAGTGAGCGAAATAAAGGGTTAGGTTCGACATTCCAACCACCTGAAGAAGGCCGGAGCGTACAACGGCCGAAACGTTGTAATAAATATAGCGGCAAAAATGAGGACAATATTCCGAATAATGTAAATAAAATACGTATTTGTTGGTCTAAAAAAAGAAATCCCAAGTTTATTGTAAATCCAACAATAATAATTGTAACATTTTTTGTCAATAAATTTGTTCATCAGTAACCGTATTTTTTATTTGGCGAAAAAATAAAAAATCTATAAAAAGGCCAATTCCAAGGCCAATTTCGAAGAAAAGAGGATATCAAGTTAACAATTTCATGAAATTTTAATTTTCATCATCATCATCATCATCATCACTTTTTATTATAGAATCAATATCTAAGTTGTTATTAAACAAATTATCATTCGTCCTCATTCTCTTGCCAAAGGATGTCATTGTCAGAGCCATCCATGGCGGTCATGGCACAACACTTCTTGTTATATTTATCGGGAAAAACGCATGGTAATTTTCAACATTATTTTAGACGCTTATTTTCGATTTTATTCTTAATGTCAAAGTCGACAAAATGTCTTCGTAATTATTTTTTTTTGACAAAATGTATAGATGCGTATTATACATAGGGATATTCTTAATTTTGGATCATTTGTTGGGGTGCGTATTATTTATGGGTGCGTATTATTTTCAAGAAATTACGGTAGCTAGGTTTAGGAGAGTCAGTGACTTCCCCTTTGGCCTTGTACCAAAATTGTATTTCTGATACAAAAAATATGCAATTACGGCTACATATTTTAGGCATCTATTCGGTACACAATTCCATATCCGAAATTATAGGAACCAGATGTGTTACCGATTTTTTCGGTTTTCTGAAATTCAAAGAATATTGCAGCAAAAACGTATGAATCGTCACACCACGAGGTATAAAAGAATCTACAAATATTACAGTTTATTTATATTGTAATATCCTGAGAAGTGAGATAAAGGAATAAGTAAGGCAATTACTTATTTCAGACACAAAATGCCTCGTAGAAGCATGAACAGCATCAAACGATAAACTAAACATATATGTTACACGCTCATGCGTCTATGTCGCTCACTGAAATATTGTTGGGAAATTTGTCCCGTCTTTCCCACATAAAAGGGTTAAAATTAAAAATTGCGACAAAAATCGAATAAAAAGAAGCAAGATTAGAGCAGACTGTCTCTTTTAGGCGGACGAATAAAGAAAGACTCGAAACTCCTGCTTGGTGTGTAACAATAAATCATACTTATTATAAAACCCAGGTTGTGTGTGTGTGTGTGTGTGTGTGTGTGTGTGTGTGTGTGTGTGTGTGTGTGTGTGTGTGTGTGTACGTCTATATATGGGATCGGATTCCTACATTTTTCAACCGATTTCAACAAAACTTCACAGGACTACGTAAAATTACCTTGCGGTAGTTCTGACAGCGCCCAAACTTGGAAAAACACAATTGTTTTTGCACGAAATCAATTTAAAAACACGATTAAGAGGCATCGCTGTAGCAAGAATGAAAGGGGGAACAACTCATATCGAGTTATACTTATTATAAAACCCAGGTTGTTTGTGGGTGTGTGTCTGTGTTCGTTTATATATGGGATCGGATTTCCTACATTTTTCAACCGATTTCAACAAAACTTCACTTTTTTTGGCAGGTAGTGTTTCTTATTGTCTTGCAGACTTTTTTCTTTATTTTTACATTCAGAATGCTTTAAAAATTACATTTACAAGACAATTGTTTATAATCAAATTCTGTTCAATCGGTTGACTCATAACGATTGAAAACAATGTTTTTGTTTGAGTTTAGGTTTGACCAATTCGTAAAAAAAAAAAACATAAAAAAAGAACAAACAAAAAACAAAACAAAAAAAAACTAATTAAGACATGCGTGTCCGTCAACCTTAAACAATAATCTTTGTCAATTTTATTTTTCAGTCTTTATGATGGTCGATACTTGATCTATCTCTTACTGTTACATCCCAGGGCAACGCCGGGCTCTACTGCTAGTTTTGAATAAAAGAAGAAAATGTTTATTTACATATAGAAAAAAAAAAACGTAAAGGAATAAACTAAACACAATTAGGAGAGAAAGAAAAGGAAAAGAAAAAGTAATTTAACTTTAAAGGAAGAGAAAATGTTCATAAAAGAAAAATGGCTTGCTCAAAATATTTTTCTGAGCGCCTAAAAGTTTTTTAAGCGAGTAGAATGTTGTTAAGGGTTAAAAATAGTCTCACAGTTTTCTTCAAATTTCTTGTAGAGTAGGAAAATGTTGGTAGATGTAGCAATTCTGCGGTTAAGTGAGATCGTAGGTCGACAACAGAAGTCTTGTAGGTTGAAAGGAGGCAGCTTTCAACTGGTCTTTAATATTGGGCCAAAGTTCGTTCTCGGCAGCCCTTTAATAGGTAGTTCTTTGGTTAAAACTGGTTCCGAAGTTGACTTGTGTTCTTCTCTATCGCCGATCTCACAGACGATGGGCTGAATTCTCACTGCCAAATCGGCGAAAATTCTCCAAATTTATGGAGATTTGGGAGGCTCAGAAGAATGGGAGACTTTTCCCTCCAAAATTGTTATACAAATTTCCTGGCCTCTTCATTGGTCAGAAAATATATTGTTATCTCCGATAAGAATCAAAGCTTTGGGAGCCGGTTTTGAAAATAAGAAAAAAGGTTGGAATGAAGATTGGAAAAAATAGGCTAGAATGTGAACTTGTAAAATATTGTTCTCAGTTCTCAAATTAAATTCCAATGCTATATATATATATATATATATATATATATATATATATATATATATATATCGTGTATCCTTGTCGCTCAATACTGTTGTCGTATCCTGTCGGTACCTCCACATTTTTTAAAAACTGGAAGAAAAAGCTTAACCAGCGTTGTTGTAAGACTGGTTCAGGATATAAAGAGGACGCACCCCCCCAAAAAAAAAACAAACAAAAAAACGAGCGTTCCGGGGCCTGCTTATCAACTCTCAGTTGTGCCTCTGTCTTCGAGCAGTGTGTGACTCAGTTGTTGCTCGGGGAAGTGGCCCAAGTGTACGCGCTCGGGTTCCACACGTTAAGCCTGACTTTGTGTCCCATCTCGTCTCAGTAGGGAGATATCCGTACTTGCGTTCCGCGGCCCAGATAACTAGGACCGACCGCCAGCCATCAGCAGCAGTTCCAGCTAGCCAGCCATCATAATCTCCAGCTTGCCATCGACCGTCGCCCCTGTCACTCCAGTCATCTCCAGTAGATCTCCAGCTCCTGCCGCTCCAGCCACCCTTGCCAACGATACGCAACAAACTGTCCTTTTCAGGACACCGATCTCCAGCAACCACGAAACTGTCCTTTGCTGGACACCGATCGCCAGCGACTACAAAAAAAATGACCTTTTCTTAACAACTCTATTCTCACCTTCTACATGAGCTTGCAGGGTTATTTTTGCCTAGTATCCTCTACAATTATTTTTGTTTTATGCATTTTTCCTTTAACAAAAATAAACTAGGCAATATATATATATATATATATATATATATATATATATATATATATATATATATATATATATGTGTGTATTTAAGCAGCATTTTTTCATCCATACATGTTTCATTAAATAATATAGACAAGTGTTGTCTATTTATTTTATGTAATTTTTTTTTCATAACGTCTGATAAGCTTAATAACATTATCATTAAACGAAGAAAGAAAATCACAATATTGATAGATATTTTTTAATCCAATCTAAGCTTTCGGCTTACATACGCCGTTATTAAAGATGACAATTATACTACAATATATTATGCAATACACGGATAAGAAAGTGATGATAGTCTGTTTCTGTTTACATGCACGTATTTATCGTTGCTTGGAAATCACCCATGTAAATAGCTTAGATTGGATTAAAAAATATGTATAAATATTGTGATTTTCTTTCTTCGTTTAATGATAATGTTATTAAGCTTATCAGACGTTATGAAAAGAATTTACATAAAATAAATAGACAACTCTTGTCTATATTATTTAATGAAACATGTATATATATATATATATATATATATATATATATATATATATATATATATATTACTCAAGTCTTCGATTTGTTTGTTGTTGCCTTTTATCATTCAATATCTGTTTGCGGGCTAATATACTACCCGCAACAGTGTCACTTACTCAACAGTAACATAAGATAAGCAACGGATAATAAGTATTGTACTTCATGTTTCTTTTTCTTTTTCTCACGTTTACCCATAACGGTATGGATAGTTCTTTTTGACATTTTCCCTGTATAAAGTCACAAAAATTAAGAATATATATTTTTTTTAAAAATCAGCGAACAGCACATTTCCGTCCACCGAATACGTGCCCTGGACAACAATTGACTTTTGGCGGGCTCAGGTTGTTCGATGATGACACCTGTTGCCACGCCATACCTAAGTGGGGTGGGATAAGTAGGTAAAGCTTTTTGCGCGCCAAACTCCATACTAAAAATATTCGGTTTTCAAAAGGTTTCGGTTTTCTGATGTTCGGATATAGGATTGTCAGCCTGGAATAAAATCTGAAGAAGAAGCATATTGTATTACTAAGACACTTATTAAAACCTGGAAAAGAAACATAGCACCAAGAAATCATTTATTACTGAGGAGGTCTTTATATAAAACCAAATCTGCTCAAATATTAGGTTAGCCAGAAAGTCCAGACTCACTTAGAAAACGGAAAGAAAACAACAAATCTTCATCTTTGTCTGGAGGAATTTCCAAGGAGTACTGCATTTCGATCTTGTCCCACACGGTCGTGCCATCAACGCTAAACTGTATTACCAGCACCTAGACCGTGTGTATGATGAACTAAAGATGGAGTATCCTGCTTTGGTCAATTGAGGTTGGACTTTGTTTTAGAAAGACAATGCGACGCCACACACACTGCCAGGTTGACTAAGGAGAATATCAAACAGATGGATGATGTTGAGATTCTTCCAGATCCACCATTCAGTCCTCATGCTGTTCCGAGTGACTATGGCATATTCCGCTCAATGGCACACTTCCTCCTCAATTCAACACTTTTAATGAAGTGAAGGAAGCTTGTTTACGGTGTTTTGATTCAAAGCCAGCGGACTGGTATCTGGCACAAATTCGGATGCTGGCTGATCTCTGGCAGAAGACCGTCGAGAATGATGGACTTTTGAAGAATAAATGTTGGTGTTGCTCCATAAAATTTTGCTGTTTTCTTTCTTATTCTTAAGTGAGTCACGACTTTCTTGTCAACCGAGTATCATTGCAGGAAAAATCACATTTACTGCTGCCGCTACTGTACGGCTTAAGATCAAGTTAAAGAGACGATCGACAGTTGAATGAGGTTATGTAGTGCTCGATTTGTTGAGTCATGTCGAATTTGTTGCACTTCCTTGTAGAAGTCAATGGTTCAAGTAACCAGAAAAGTTATTTATTATCAATCGGATACAAATATTAGGTTGGACAGAAAGTCCTGGCTAACTTAGGAAACAGAAAGAAAACAACAAATCTTCATCTCTGTCTGGTGAAATTTCTAAGGAGTGCTATATTTCGATCTTGTTCCACACGGTCGCCCCATCAACGCAAAATTGTATTGCCAACATCTCGACCAGGTGTACGATAAACTAAAGAAGGTGTATTCTGCTTTGGACATCCGAAGTCGGGTTTTGTTTTAGAAAGACAATGCGAGGCCATACACTGCCAGGTTGACTAAGGAGACGTTCAAACAAATAGACAATGTGAACACACTTCTTGAACCAACCCTCCTTTTGATTTAAATAAATGATCTACCTAAGAATATACTCCGAACATTTGTAAACATTTATACCGATGATACGACGATATACGGGCGCAACTCTAAAACTCTTGACGATCAGATATTGGCAGCTGAACTCTCTTCCGATCTAGCATTAGCTCCCCAGGCGAGGTAAAAAACTGACTGGTTGCATTCAATGCCTGGAAAACCAAACTGGTTACATTCCATCACCTCCGATCAGACCCAGAACTACCACCAGTCCCGATGAACGGATGTCCCTTCGAGGATGCAACGTGCCTCGAAGACATATATTACACCCGACAAGTGGAATTCCTATATTCGCTAAAGATGCATGTAAAATGATCGGCTCCCTGTACCGCTTCAGTAAGTACTCGACTGCTCATCCTATCCTCTACCTTTATAAGCACCAGATCAGGCCGAAAATGGCGTATATTTGGGCAGGAGCAGCCCAGATCTCACTTTACAGTCTTGATGGATTTCAAAAGCGTCTTAGAGTCCTTGTGGGAGAAGAATTATTTTCCACCCTCCAACCTCTCTTTCACAGTGATCTCCAGCGACCACGAAACTGACCTTTTCTGGACACCGCTCTCGAGCGACCACGAAACTGTCCTTTTCAGGACACCGCTCTCTAGCGACCACGAAACTGTCCTTTTCAGGACACCGATCTCCAGCTATGGCCTGTCATGACATTTACATAGTAGCAAACCACCCACATTCCCTCCGTATCCCATCGGTGAACTGCTTCTTCCCGTAAACCACTTCCCTGTGGAACAGACTCCCTAGAGGGTGTTTCCGTGATCACTACATTCTTAACCTATTCCAGTCAAGAGTTAGTTTGGTTTGGTTTATTTTGTTTTACGGCATACCAACCTCAATGGCTTATTTAATGCTGACAAAATCTTTTATTGCTGGTAATATTTTGTTTTGCCAAAAATCTGTTTCTGGTTATATTTTTCCTTCAAAATTGTATTGCTAGTAATAATTTTTTTCAAAAAAGTATTGCTGGTAATAGTTAACTATTTGTCCATAGCTGGGACCCTAACAGGTGCTACTACCCCGGGTCAGGGTGGACCTGGGAATACTAGCAATTAAGAGGTGGTTCCACGCTCCTTAAAACCTTCTGATCAGAGGCCTTACTGCTGGACGTAGTTTATCGTCTTACCCAGGACGCGGATGTAGTTTAGCGTCTTACCCAGGACGGAAGTCAAGAGATAGCAGTTATCTTCGTCTCTTATCCATATAAACTACCCCTTATCGTAACCATTCAAAATGGGCTGCAACAGTGACGTATGTAAAGAAAAAAACATAATTAAATTCATGTTTGGGCGGATTTGTCGACAGGTTTAAACAGTTGTTTAGAAACACATAACTAGCCATTACCAAGTCCAGAGGAAATTTTTTCGAAGTTAAACTACGGAAGAATATTTTCAAAGCTGGATCTCTCTGAAGCATATTTACAAATTCAGATTGGAAATGAATGTTCAGAATTAAGGATTATATATACAAACAGCGGATTATACAAGTTTAACTGCTTTATTTTTTATACAAAAGTGGCAGCAGCTATTTTACAAGCTATGGATACCATGCTTGTGGATTGCGATTTCGCAGTGATTTCTCTGGACGACATTTTAATCAAAAGCGTATCTAAAGAACAACATGACAGGCATGGGAAAACAATTTTGGAAAAAACTAAGAGAGTACGGATTCAAGCTCAGTGAAAAAAAAATGCGAATTGTTTTTGCCGAAAATTAAATACCTTGGTCAAATTATTGATAAAAATAGTCGTCAACCAGATCCATCGAGTGCAGATGCAATTCAAAATATGCCACCACCAGTAAACATGACTACGATACAAGTTTTTCTAGGATTAGCTAATTAATATCAAATATATGTACATAATATGAATAATTTCAGAGCTCGACTTAAAAAAGGAGTAATGTGGAACAGGAATGTGAACTGTCAAAAGGTGTTTGACGAAATTAAAAAAAAAAAATCTTTCGCCAGATTTGACATTAGTACACTATGAGCAAAAGCAGAAAAGCGGCGTCAGATGCTAGTATATACGGCATTGAAGCGCTGACTTCGCCCATACTTTACACTCACTTCTGCCAGCAAAGAAAAATTACAGCCAGATAGAAAAAGATGCTCAAGCAATTATATTTGCAGTGAAGAAATTTCATAAATTTATTCATGGAATAAATTTTAGGTTGCAGACAAACTACAGATACTCTTAATAATATATGACTCAAAGAAAGGAATACCTAGCTAAAAGAAAGGAATACCTAGCTAATAGAAAATAATACCTAGCTAATGGACTACAACGCTGGGGTACCATCTTATTAAAATATGATTTTACGATGGAATACCAACTGTCTAAATAATTAGGATATGCAGATGGATTATCAAAATTAATGCCTAAAAATGTGGAACTATTTGAGGACACGGTCATTACAGTGCTAAAAAGCGAAATGGAAATAAAAAAAACATTTTATGCAACGTAGTACAAGAGATACCAATTACCCTGGAAGAAATAAAAGAAGAAGCAGAAAATGACGTCTCTTTTTTCGAAATATTGAAGGATTTTCATAACGGACATCCTGATATTTCAAGAATTAAATCTCTGATGGGAAGTTTCGTATATTGGACCAGAATGGACCAAGATATTAAAAAAATTAATGAAAGCTTACAGTGGCTGTGCTCTGGCATAAAACTACCTATCACAAAGATAGAACCTTGGCCGAAGACTGAACCCCCATGGTCAAGCCTGCATATAGATTTTGCAGGTTCTATGAATGGATCACATTATCTTGTGGTAGATGATAGTTTCATTAAATGTCCAGAAATTTATAAGTGCAAGAAGTCAAACATTTTCATTGACAGTGAATTTCTTGCATGAATTGTTTGCGAGATATGGTATACCAGGTTTCAGATAGTCTCTGATAACGTAACGCAATTCTCGGGTAAAGAGTTCGAAGACTTTTGTAAGATGTTCTCCATTATTTACATTATTCGGACTATTGTCCTCATCTTTGTCGCCATATTTATCACAACGTTTCGGCTGTTGTACGCTCCGGCCTTCTTCAGGTGGTTGGAATTTCGAACTGAACCCTTTATTTCGCTCACTGAGGTAGACTATTCTAGTTCCACGTGCCATGTTTGATGGATGTTAGTTATCAGTTATCTCCTGCTAATTTCCCTCTGAAAGTTCTCCACTGCCTTAACCGGGTATTGAACTCACACTCTTTGGGTCCTGTCAATGGATCTAACCAACGCCTTTATCCACTGTGCCATGTGTCCTTGAGGAAATATAGACAGAAGATGTTCTCCATTGAACATATTACAACCCCGCCGTATCACCCAAGGTCGAACGTACAAGCGGAACGGTTTGTGGGAACGTTCAAAAGATCGCTGAAAAAAGTCTTGAGAAACTAAATGAAGAAACACTTCAAAATTTACTGAGAATATACCGTGTAACACTTAACCCTAACATACCATCAGGTATGTCGCCGGCGGAATTAATATTTGCTAGAAAGGTAAAATCGGTGTTTGACAAGTTATTATCAAATTGAAAAACATGAAAGGATAACAAAAACGACACCAAAAGTTTCAAGATCGGCGATAACGTGTTCTTCAGAGCATATAAGAATGGCAAAGAAACGTAGGAATACGGTATTATATCAGCAAGAATCGGTAAGTTGATTTACATGGTAAAAAGGAAAAGATTTAACATAAAAGGCACCATAATCAGCCAAAAAAAAAAAGGTTCATCTATGAAAGACCCAAAATATTGGAAGAATCGATAAAAATGCTATATGATGTTTTCGATGTGCCAGCACTACAACAAGTCGAGGAACCAACAAGGACAAGTCCCAGAAAAAGAAAGCGTACTGAAGAACTGGAAGTGGACTTGAGACAGAATCGCTACAAAGTACGTTTACGAATTCTTCAGAAAGAGGAGAGGGAGACACTAATATTAATAAAAAAAATATAAATTATTTATAAATGTATTAATCTCAAAAGGAGGTATGTTGTAGAATAAATAGTACATCCCAAGTGACTATATGAACTAGTTCATAACTATAATAAAAAAGCCCCAGGTCAGAAGTAAGAAAAACAAATTTTTTGGAGTCAGTCTTCAGACTAATTAATAGAGGCATCACTGCAAGTAGCCGAAGCATTACTTATATTATAACCGATAAGAGGCATGTTATAACAATTGTCTCCAAGAACTTTCGATATTATGCGTAGAGAATGGACTATTGGAAGATTGCAGCTGATAGTATAGAATAATTAAAATTTTATTATTAATATTTATTATGAAAGCAGATATAATTATGTAGTCGTTTCAAATTGCACGACTCCTCACTTGTATTATATGTAGTTGTATAACTGGAAAGAGACAATTTCCTTGCATCAACTTCAAGTATATATTTAATACGCATTTGGCCACGTCAACGCGGTGTAATGGTTAGCGGGCTTGTCTTGCTATGTCACATTACGACTGAAAAGTGAGTTCAATCCTCACTGGGTATTCCAAACATTCAAGCTTTAGCCACATCTATAATCTACGTTTAGAAAAGCACCTCGGCGTGGTCTAATCGTTAGCAAACTTGTCTTGCTACAACAATTAGTAGTGAGTTCGATCCTCAGTGGAGGCCCATACTTTTGGCCTTGTGCGGCATCTAAGCCATGCTTAGAAAATCATTTTATGGGCATCTCGAGGCGGTGTAATGGTTAACAAACTTGTTTCGCTAGCACAATTACGACTGAGCAGTGAGTTTGATCCTCACTGGGTGACCTCTACTTATGGCCTCGTGCCACATCTAAGCTATGTTTGGAAAATCCCTATATTTAATATGCATTTTATTATTATGTGTTACACATTAGTTTGTGGGTTATCCCATTTGACGTTGCTAAAAATGATGCTAGGGGGCGCTCGTTAAGTATCTAAAAAGGCGTGCATGTCTCTCCCTAGTCCCTTTTACAGCTTTTTAGCTTTGGTCTTAAGACGTATGCGTACGTGGGTAGAGTTAACTGGAGCACGTTTATTTTCATAATTTTCTATCTTGACTTTTATACTCTCTTACACATGCTTGTTACACACGCGTGCACACACACACACACACACACACACACACACACACACACACACACACAAACAAGCACATTCTTATTATAGCTACTTTAGTGTGCTGGATAATTCTATAATTAATGTAAGGTCTCTACGAGAATATTTGACATGAATTAATGGTGGTGAAAAAGTACATGCAGAAAATAACAGCGACCAATTGATTTGCGAAACAAGATAACATTTATTTAACAAAATAACAAAAGGAAAGTTTAAGAGTTTCTTTTCCTAAAAAATAAATTGAATATACAACGGAAATTGTTAATGAATGTATCTGAGTGTGACTTGCCTGTGTAGGTGTGTTTTTGTGTGAAGTGTCCACAGCGGTTATTGCTTCAGTGGGAAAAGTCAATGGCACACACTTCCAAGTATTCCTAAGTATTCCTATACTTCCAAGTATTCCAGGAGACATGTTTCTACTTAAACACAGAAGCATACATTAACAAGTTCATCGTCTCTGGTAACGAACTGTATGAACAATTTTATGTAAAGTTTTGTTGAGGATATCACCAGTGAGGAGTTCAACCGAGAAATAGTAAGTAAAGCGTGTTTCGACTAACTGCAGGCTAAATAATCAGACGAAACTGAATTACTGGCAGGTTATCCAACACAGTAATGACATTACATCGCTGGGCGGAGGGCTTCCGAGTGTGAAGTCTGTGACATGAGCGGAGGCTTTGCCCGATTAAATCAACGGCCACATTAAAGTTGAAGGACATTGTCCGTGGTCTGAGCAGGAGAAAGATGGGCTCTGTTAGATTTGCTTGTCTGACCCTCTAAGCACGAATGGATACCTCTCTGATTTACATATCACATCGGTCGTCGCAATTGTTACTGGAAGATCATTAACAGAGAATCTGACTTTGATACACAACTCAGACAGGTAGAGGCAGCCAGTCAGGTGTTCAGTTGCGATGCGATCCTACGGCCATACTCGAATCCATGACAAAACCCCAGTGGACAAAAACCTAGCGTACAAAAAGCCAGCCTCCTATTCCAAAAGTAGACAAAATACCAGTTTCATAAGTCGCATATAAAATAAATAAATTTAACATTAAAATTTGAATTAACGGTTTATTGAATTTTCAATTTTAAATTACGAAATATATCAAATATATGACCATTGCTAGAATATGTTTTCACTTCTAGAAAAAGTTTTGTAAAGGTTGGGTCTATTTATGTAGATCTGTTGCGAACAGAGCGGACGCATAAACTCGTGAAGTACTTGACAGAAATAGATCTTTCTTGTAAATAAATTGTATAGATCGTATAATGTCTCAATTTGGACCGAGGGCGCCATCATGCCGCCATGTTTTATGTTTGGGATCTTCTAAAACTAAAGCTTACTTGTGTTCTTCCATGACACAACAGATTAAATTGTTTAGCTATTCTTTGGCTATTTTGTCAATAAAAAATGATCTTGTAAAGAAGATAGGTGTAGACAGTGCCATGAAAAGATTTGTAGCTCTAAAGGCTAGAAAAATGTTTTAGGTAGGATAATGAATGTTTTCTTTAGTTTGTACTAGCAGCATGGCCCGGCGTTGCCCGTGCTTGATTCAAAAATCGTACGACTCATACAGCAATCGCTATCACTTGCCCTTCCTTGCCTTCAAAGGAGTGCCCTTTGCCGTGCTGATGTTGCTACATGCCTTACTTCTTGCCTATCCCACACTGCGAATTTTTTCGAAGCTCTATACTAAACATTAAGTCTGTTACGAAAAAAGAACTAAACAAAATGAACACAACTCGTAATTGGAAAAACCGAATGAAAAAAGAATGTTAACAACAAATACTTTTTCACACCAAACCCAGTTCTGCGGAATGAGAATCAACGTTGAGTTTAAGCAAGCGAATGAGCCAATTGGAGTAAAGTGCCATGCAGATTTAAATTTTTCCCACTTGTGACGAATGCCACTATCGATTTTTTTGCATGCTAGTTAACATCCGTGTCAGTCAGCTGTTGGCTCTCACGCTGGCCAATAGAATCTTCCTGTCTATTCGTGGCAGTCAGCTATTGGCTCTCACTCTGGCCAGTAGAAAATGGCAGCAAACTACTTAAAAACTGCCGTAGAAGCATGAAAAAATCAATTATTTCCACTATCGATGGGAGTTGGGAAATGCAAAGACGGTTTTGGCCTTCCCGCTAACTTGGAGCATGTGCAATTTTGGTGCAAATCCGTCGAAAATTGCGGCCGTGCATTCGTTACACACACACACACACACACACACACACACATACACACACACACACACATATCCTGCCTTTTATAGATAGAGATTAAGCTGTATATTGTAATAAAATCGTTATTCTACATTTTCAGCTTTTCACCTTGTGAAAATTTTTTTAAAAATATACTTTTAAGGGCGCCAAAGTTCAGCTTGCCTTGGGTGCCAACAACCCCAGTGCCATCACTGGTTGCACCCAAACATATATAATCTTGATATCTTATTTTCTATATTGTTTCCCAATTTTTTTCTATAGTACGCTGCAAAACGTCACTTGCAGTTTTAACCCCATCAGGCATTTGTGTCCATCTCAGCAAGCAAACATGTTGCATGTTGTTTGAAATAACCATTTATGGCCAATTTTTTCTTTTGCAAAATACTTTATCCTAGCTAATGCATAAAAAATAAATTTAATATTAAAGTTTAGATGAAAATCTGAACTAATTTTATGATTAACACTTACCTAGTAGAACAAGTCGACAGCCTGATGCAAGCTGTCATCATGAACCGGCCTGTCAAGACCTGGTTTGCCGCAGCGGATGGTTTCAACTGAAGTATGTGTAGTATGGAGTGGCGGCTAATAGACCACCTCAAACAATACACAGCTAAGGCTTTCATGCTCAAAGAGTTTTCTTCTTCTTGCGTCTAAAGAATCAATTTGCAGAATAGCAGTCCACGAAAAAACAACATCCTTCGAAAACACCAGAAACAAATAGAAGAGACAAAGAGAGCTCAAAGAAAAGGCAGAACCTTCCATCGCCTGAAACCTTCTACTCTACTATGCAGTGGCTGCGGACGTCTATTCAGATTCAACTTTGGACTCATTTCACACAATGAGCACTCCAATACTCGGCAATAAGTTCCGCCAAAGACTTACCTTGTAACCATGGCAACTATGTAATTCTCAACGTTGTTTACATAAATGATGCTTGGTGTATTGTGGTAGAGCTAGGTAAAAAGATTTGTTCTCCCATTATCATTTCCCCATTATGGGCATTATCATAACCATAATATAATAACACCAGAATGGTTGAAAAGAAAAAGAATGATAAATGATTTGTTGTCAGAGTGACATTTATATTAGTAAGACATACACCAAACTATATATACATATATACACGTATCCCATGCAGAGAATAATATATCATATATATCTACATGGCAAAGAAGAGTGTAAAGAGAAACAAAAGTAAGATCATACATATATGGAGATACTCCTGTACATGGAGGTGTCACTTTTAGGACGCCAGATTTAAACGGGTCGGATTCATCTATGAACGAGAAATAGCGAGTCATGGGCTTTCCCAAATTGAGGATTGCGAGCTGGAGTTTCTTTGTATATTTGGGAAAGATATATTCCCAAAAGTAAACAGTACCACGAACTTAATAACTGCTGGAGAGGCAGATTTAACCTCAGCCTTGGTCCAGGCTAAAAGATAATAAACCGTACCGTTTGGTTGCTGCCAAAAAACTGAATTTTGACTGCCGCTTTTCATCCCTGTATGGAGTGACGCCTCGAAATGGGTGTCATGTGATTTATCTCAACCAAAGACATTATCAAGAACCAATGTGACGTGTCTGTGATAGTTAGATAATGACTGCGGTCGTTGAAAGTACTTGAACAAAAATAAGAAAATATGAACTTCGGATAGTTTATTCACAACTTCAAGCACAATATTCAGCACCTTATCCTAAAATTGCTAATATATATATATATATATATACACTTAGAGGCGACAGGCTGTTTCATGCTAGAAGCAGTCGTCAGGCCTGATAATATAAAAAATATAAATGTGGGTACTTAGTTTAACCGAGCCATCAGATATATATATATATATATATATATATATATATATATATAAGTGAACATTGAAGTCAATACACAGAGGCGACAGACTGTTTTATGCTAGACGCAATCGTCAGGCCAGACTATGATTATGTCTAGCACGAAACAGTCTGTCGCCTCTAAGTGTTGGCTTCAATGTTCACTTTATATATACACACGCTCGATGTCTGATATTGAGCACTTTATCCCATAAATATAGCACATCTTAAGAGTATATTTCTTCATATATATATATATATATATATATATATATATATATATATATATATATATATATATAATTATTTATTCGAAAAAACATAACATAAATATGTTATAAAATCACTACAAAAATAGCCATTTTGTTTCAATACGTCTAGTGTCTTATCAAGTGATGATGTTCATTATAGAATAAAAGGGTTTATTCTATATTCAACATCATCACTTGATAAGGCACAAAAGGTGTTAAAACAAAATAGCTATTTTGTAGTGATTTTATAACATTATGTTATAATTTTCAATAAATAATTATATTCACTATACTCTGTATTGAGCGCTCTTTTAAGAATAGTAATTATTGGATATTGGTATTTATTCCGTACACACCATTCCTATACTTGTATATATATATATATATATATATATATATATATATATATATATATATATATATATATATATAATATTAGTGGTAAATATACACATACATATGCAAATATATAAATATATATACATAGGTGCATACACATACATTTTTTGAATAAAAATTCCAAGAGGATAGAATCCAGGTAGAACTCAATGTCCAGGACAGAGTAATACGATGATGAATTGGATCGTATTTACGATTCCAATGGAATAAATTATGACCATGGAATATTAGTGTTAAAGCCTTTTTTATTATATATATATATATATATATATATATATATATATATATAGATATAATTATTTATTTAAAAATATGATTCCAACTCGTGACATAAGAGATCTCATGTTTCAAAACAAGAGCCGAAAACTTCAATATAATTATTTGAATTAAGTTGAGTTAAAGTAAGCTGGAAATTTTGATTTCAATTATGAATATACTATTAAAACACGTAAATTTCAGAAATAAGTTATTCCAAAAAAAATTTCGCTTGGAGATGGAACAGAGCTTACTTTAACTCAACTTAATTCAAATAATTATATTGATCATATTTTTAAATAAATAATTATATTTATGCTCTACTTTTGTATCGAGCACTATTTTTTAAAAATAATAACAAAAATACTAAGGAACTTTGGATTATTTACCTAACCAGTTCTTTTCTATTTTCTATATATTTTCACACACACACACACACACACACACACACACACACACACACACACACACACACATATATATATATATATATATATTAGGTACTGATGATTTAAGCATCCCATACCACAACTGAAACGAATCTACCAATAGAAAAGAGCTTTCCTGTATCCGCTCCCGAGATCAGTGTCCTGCTGATGAGATGGTGGGGGCGGTATGCTGATGACATAGTTCAGATAATAATGATCTTGAACAAAAAATCAGCATCTTCTACCTAGAAGTAATAGTAAAGGTAAACATTCCCAAAACAGAAACGTTGATCTGGAATTGGAATGAATGCCGTGATGGTACATAATTTGAATTCATCAGAAAACTTCATAATGTGGAATTAATAAACCCCAAACATTTCAAATAGCTCGATGAACGGATCGCTTATAACAAATTTAGTACAGGAGATAAGGAAATTTAACACTAGGGACAGTTTTGTCAAACACTGCAAAATTCACCTATCGCCCGGTTCACACTCTTCCTTGGTCTTTTGAACAGGAGTATATGTTTATACCTTTTCTTTTTCCTGTTTAGGATTGGGTTTCTGGTTTCTAAAGTTTTATCGTTTTTTTCATTCCCAGTAGCCACTTGGGTCTTAGTGGGACAATCGCTTTGCTTGCGCTAAATTGATTTAAAAAAAAAAAAGATGCTAAAACCAAAACATTAACCTAAGAATTCGAATCCCGTTCTTAAATAGCCTCGTCAAATCGAGACTTTCATATGGACGTTAAGCATGGCGCCAAAACCGTTCAGAAATATCGTAAAGTTTATAATGAATGCATAATACTAGTTATCTATCGACTCAATTATGAACAAACAATTGCTTGCAATGACTGAAAGTTTTAGAAAAAAGGTCGAAATAGACCAGAAAACAAATATAGATAAGAGATATCATAGAAATGATTAATTAAAAAAACAAATGAAAGTGGATGGGACATACATCAGAAGGAAAGGTTTGCAGGTGAAGCAAAAGGTTTTACTGAATGTCTAATGAATAACAAAAAATAAAAATAAACAAGATAGAGATGCATGGGGTCACTCACATCATACCAGCAGAAATCGCCTCATGTTCAGTCAGTTATGTGCCATGCGTAATACACGCTTAGACGATCATGTATCTTTTGATACATGACTGACGAGGCAGATTTTTCCCGCAATAGGTTGCCATTTCTTTCTACGGTTGACCAGTTGCCATCCAAGGTTATAGAACCCGGTCTGTCCTGCTATTTACCCATAGCTGGGAGGAGGAGAAGAGGATTCATACCTTTCCCAAAGCACGTAAGTGAATGTAATAGATTCGACTAAAAAGAGCAAAAACATACACAGACATAACACTAAAAGCATGTTAAATTGTAAATTAAAACCGTACAATTTATTTATTTCTGTGTTCCGGTATTTGCGTATTTTTGCTTACAAGTGTTTTAAGGTTGCGTGTGATAAAAGGAAGGTTCTTCGCATTACAACAGGCGATGTCCCGAGGAGAGAAGATGGAGGTCTTGATCTTCCAACAGTCAGTAGCGAAAGAAATGAATTCAGCGTTTTTTGGCGCGAAGTCCGTTTTCAGGCAGGAAATGTTTCTGTTGCATTCTGAGACAACTTTTATTTTTTATTTTGGTTTATTTAATTTATTTTAAAGAAAGTTTTAATGTTATTTGTTTTATTTTATTTTATTTATGATATTCATTATTATTATTATTATTATTGTTATTATTATTATTATTATTATTATTATTATCTTTGATTTCTGGCGTTTACACATTTCTTTCCGGGTCCCCCAGGGACCTAAGGTTAGAAATGGCATCATGACACTTTCCACTGACAAAAAAAAAAAAAAAAAAAAAATACATAGATAAAGCCCTTCATAAAGTGTGGGCTGTACTTGTCAGAACAATTTTTGTATCTCCTTGAGGCATGGACTTCCAGGTATCCCTTCAATTAGTCTACTGCAATCTTTTCCAACCAGTCCTAGGGCTCCAACTACAACAGGGATTGTTGATGTTCCCATATGCCGCATTTTCGAGATTTCTATTTCAAGGTCCTCGTATTTTGACGGCTTTTTGAATATCTTCAAAGATACATTGCAGTTAGCAGGGACTGCCATATCAATAAGGAGGCACCGTTTTTGTTTGTTATCTTTAATAACAATATCTGGGCGATTGGATTTGATTGTTCTCTCAGTGTATATTGTGTCGTCCCATAGAACTGTAACAGGTCCTATCTCCGTAACCGGGTCTGGGTGGTGTTCATACCAGTTTCTTTCAGTTTCCTTCCCGTAGAAGTTGCAAATTTTCCAGTGCAGATATTGACCCACTCTGTCATGCCGGGTTTTATATTCAGTAGCTGCCAATATTGTGCAACCTGATACAAGATGATCAATCGTTTCTGGATATTTATCACAGAATTTGCATTTTGGGCTGACACAATATTTTAGTATATGTGCTTGATAATTCCTTGTTAACAAGCATTGGTTCTGTGCAGCAAGGATAAAACCTTCAGTTTCAGCTTTCAACCCTGCATTACGTAGCCACTGATGGGTACGGGTTTTGTCTACGTCAGCTTGTTTGGTACGGGCAGGGTATTGGCCATGAAGCGGTTTATGTTGCCATCGCTTTTGTATCTGGTTGGTTGCATTCGTCTTTGCTATCTTTTTTAAGAATTTTGTAGTTTCATCCGGTGTATTGTGCTGTAGTTGCATCTCTACGCCCATTCGAAACTCCATTTTGAATTTGTTGGCTTCTTTTATTACGAAGTAAAGACGCTTACTACTTTCATGTTCCTTGACGCATACCATCATCCAGTCTTCTGTAGTTTCCAAGTATCTTTGAAGACCAATTGTTGTAGTTTTGGAGGACAGTTCTAGTTGAACTAATCCTCTGACTCCTTCGAATCTAGGCACATACATACCATCAACATCAGCTTTGAGATGATGCATGCGATAGCAAGTGAGAAGCTTTCTCGTTTTGGCGTCCATTTGCTTAATTTCAGCTATGATCCAGTTAAGGATATTAAAGCTGTATTGCCCCACAGGGACAGCCAATGTGTTTATAGCTGATATTCTGTTTTTTGAGTTTAGCTCAGTATTTAGTACTAGACGTACACGCCTGTAGTACTCTTTCCTTATTTTTTCCTTCATTTGGGGGTGTTGTATGCCATCTCCTTCGCTAATTCCTAGGTACTTATAAGCTTCATCATCATGCTCCAGTTCCCTTATTATTGTTATTATTATTATTTTATTTCCTTTGATTTCTGGTGTGTACACAATTCGTTTCGGGTCCCGCCCAGAGACCTAAATTTAAAAATGGCATCATGACATTTTCCACTGACAAAATGAAATATATTTTAGATAGATAAAGCTCTTCGTAAGGTGTGGACTGTACTCGTGAGAACAATTTTTTGTATTTCTTTAAGGCATAAGATTCCAGGAATCCCTTCAATTAGTCTACAACTGCAATCTTTTCTAACCAATCCGAGGGTTCCAACTACAACCGGAATTGTTGATGTTCACATGTGTCACATTTCTGAGATTTCGAATTCAAAGTCCTTGTATTTTGATAGCTTTTTGAATATCTTCAAAGATACATTGCAGTCAGCAGGGACTGCCATATCAATAAGGAGGCACTTTTTTTTGGTTTGCGGTCTCTAATAACAATGTCTGGGCGGTTAGATTTGATTGTTCTGTCAGTGTGTGTTGTGTAGTCCGATAAAATTGTAACAGGTCCTATCTACGTAACCGGGTCTGGGTGGTGTTCATACCAATTTCTTTCAGTTTCCTTTCCGTAGAAGTTGCAGATTTTCCAATACAGATATTGGCCAACTCTGTCATGCCGGGTTTTATATTCAGTGGGTGCCAATACCTTGTAACCTGATACAAGATGATCGATTGTTTCTGAGTAATTATCACAGAACCTGAATTTTAGTATGTGTGCATGATAATTTTTAGTTAACAAGCACTGATCCTGTGCAGCAAGGATAGAAGGATTATTATTATTATTATTAATGATAATTTTTGCTGGTCAGATCTGACAGAATTACAATATTCAGGGAAGGATTTAGGAAAGGCCTGTGTTTTACAGTTGGAGAAGTTTGAGTATCTTCCATGTATCTCGAAGCCCAAGTAAAAAAAAGTTTGGTTATTTTCCAAACAGGTCTACCCTACTTATAAGTTTGGTGCCCCATGATCTTTCTTTTCTTTTTTGCTACAACTCGGATTTGCCCCTATTCGTTTTGCTACAGATCTGTAGAACCTAAATTCTACATTATTCCAATATATTTGGTCAAATCTGTGCAAAAAGTGGATCACAGAACACTTTCAACTTCATACACTTTCAAAAAAATCTCGAGCCCTCATTGGTTAATAAATATACAAGTAGGCGTGACTATCCACCCACGCTTAACTAATTTTTACAGCTCGTGATTGAAATCCAAATTCGCGCCAAGTCTCTGTGAGCCACCCGAAGCAAATAAAAACAGAAATTCATTCACAATCGCCAGTGATCATCGTGACATCAAACGAATTGCAACTAAACTTCACATCACACAGTCTTAAGTTTTTTGTTCATACGAACATTATACAAGCTTAAAGATATTCTCACTTGAACTTTATTTCCATCATTCACTCACCAAATTCCTTATGCAGAACTTAAACAAATTCCTGCTAACAAATCAACTTTATTTCCCAACATTCGAGAATATTGTATTACGCAAAACAATCAAAGGCAGATAACTTCTTTGATCACAAAATTGTATTCAATTTTACAAACATTTACTACTTACATGAACAGTAAATTCTTAAATGTAAATTTTTCTCTTGCAATTGATTTACAGAATCTTCAATAACAGATTTTTGAAAACATCCTTTCAAATCAGAAGTCATTAACAAAATTTAATCTTTCACCAAACTTGAGTTCAACATAAATTAAATTAACAAGATTTCACTTAAAAATATCCACTACATTTTTGTAAAATATTTTCATTACAAAAATATATTGAAAATTATTTGTTATTCAAATATTTGCCTTTTGTCACGAATATTTCTTGTTGTTTTCTCTTGTTATTTTTTCATTTTTGCTTAACATATTCGTAGAGTGAAAAATTGTAAGGATTTATTTGAGCCATCAGCACCATTAAATAAACGATAATCACCAAACTTTCCACTACAGATCCATTCTATTCGAGTTAGCTTTGTGTTTGATGAGGCTAAATTTAACGAATATCCAGGGCTCTCAGATCGTTATTACTATATAGTTAGTTACATCCTCACTGGGAGCTCCCACTCTTTTTACCTTGTGCCAGACTAAGCGAAACTTAAGGCTGCATCGTCTTATTTCGCATAATAATTAGTGGGTTTCATTCTTACTTAGCGTCTCAAGCATATTAACTTGTAGCGGACCGTGGCGGTGATGAGTATGCAAAATACACGTGGGTAGAATTTCCTGCTAGCCGCTCCAAATACATCCCGCCAGATTGAAAGTTGTAGGAAACGAAAACTTTTAATATGTAAGAAAGAGGTTCGTGAAAGTTTTGAATATTGTCCTTGTGAGCTGAAAAGAAAATGTGTCAGAAGTGTGGTTGATATGCGTGATTCGACGAAATGTGCTTGTGTTGTCGTCAGGGTGCTCGGGGCTGTGTATTTCTCTAGTGAGTCAGAGTCGGGTACGCCCTGGAAAAAAACGTCGGTAGTGGTCTGCGTTTGCTATAGAAATTTGTCTTTTTTTCCCATGCTCCACGTTGAATTGGCTTTGTCGTCCCGTCAACCTGTTTGCTGGCCTATTCGTAGTTTTGTTTGAAAAACGAGGTGATTGGTGTGGTATGCGTGGATAAATTTGGCGCACAAAAGTTAATAGAAGCAGCGAAGTGGTGAATTTGAGCTGAATTTCTAGCGAGTGTCGAATGCATGTTTGAGAGAATTTGCTGGTATTGTCGATGGAACATCGTTCTTGCAAATTCTTATGTGCCAGACTAAGCGAAACTTAAGGCTGCGTCATCTTATTTCGCATAATAATTAGTGGGTTTCATTCTTAGCGTCTCACGCATATATCTTAGCCTTATGCTATTGTAGCGGGTTCAAACGGCCTCGATTCCTGTACTATTTTTACTTTACAAATTGGATAACAAGGAATAAGCAAGCAAGAAAAATAACATTAAACAGGAGAAAAGGCTTAAAAATGAATGGAATTTATATAAGCATAACAACAACAGTTGTACAGACAGTAATTTAGTGAACTTAGAGATTTACTTGAAGTTTGTATTTGTTACTTGGAAATGTTCTTTTAACAGGTGAAATGTGTTCCTGTGAAGAAGGTTCACGTTGTGTAAAAGTGATATAGAATATGTAATTAATATATCGGTTTAAATTAATTAAACAATTTATAACATTCTTTCTATAGTTGAAAATTTCAATGTTTAAATATAGCAAGAGTTATTTACCTTTAACTGTTAAATTGTAGAATGCTGCTTTCTTGAGTGTTGAAGTCACCAATGCTGTATGCTAATCTAAACGTCGGTGGATACTAATGTAGAAATGGTGTTTGGTTAAATAGATAAATGTGGCTGCGTGTTGAATAAGCATTTAACATTCATACATAATATTTAAAATATCAAGGAAAAACAATGAAGAACCACTTTGTTTCAACGAATAAACATATACATTAAAAATCAACAATAATACAAGGTAGTTGTATAATGTGTGAATAGGGAGGGAAAAAAAGTAGTTTCCCTTTAACTGTTAGGCAATGTTTTAAGCAAGATTTGTCTGAGTATAAAGTTCAGAGTTCAGTGTTGAAATAGAATATTTCTTCAGGAAATTGTTCAGTTGTGTTTGCAACTAACAGAGTTGATTCAACTTAGTATGTCCACAGAGAACTGGTGGTGTATCAAATTAAGTTCTGTATCTGTGTGTGTATGTACGTGCGGAGTGAGTAGGATGAATAACACGAGTGAGTAGTTGAGATCTATTGTCTCTGGTCTGTACTCTACTGTGGTACTGGAACTACTACTGGTTTTTTGGAATGCATCCAATATTTATATTACTTTGTGTGGCTCCCAGCACAAACGCAGGATATATTTTTGAATGTACACGAAAAATACTCGATTGGACGAAAAATGGACCAATCAGTGATTTTATAGCAAAACTTGTTTGTGAGCAAAATGTAGGAAAAAATTCAGTATGGTGAAATGCGATCGATAAATTGTCCTATTATTTTTAGTATGTATTAATCGACTAATCAAAATTGAAGAAATGTAGGCGTGGCACTACAAGATTGAATTGCTTAAGGCTTTCAAGGTAAAGTGTTTTTAAGTGAACTCGGGAAAAAGATTTCAGTTCATGAAATAATAGTCAATCTCAATTAAAGAAATGTTCTTCGATAAGAAGGTATTGTAAATTGAGAATTTTGGTATAAGATAGGTACCTTCGTGATATCGCTAAAAAAGGATCATATAGCATGATGAAAAAGACGCCAAACTTGACGAAAACAAAATTTTATTGTCTGTAAATGCTTAGGAAAGACCAAAGTTTTTTTTAATTATTTTTTAAAATTTTTCCTTCTTTTTAGAACATTTTAAATTTTGATTAAAAAATCCTTGTTTCTCTTTGTATTACCGGAACTAGTAAAATAACATATACAATTTTTAGCACTTTTTTTTTTTTTTTTTTTTTTGACACACATTAATTTGGAAAATCTTGCAAAAATAAAAAATAATTGTGGGATGTTAATGAAACTTTCAGAAACTATTCACAGATGATCGAAATTATTATATGTTCTTTTTTTTTATTAAAGTCATGGCAGAATTTTTTTTATATTTATTACACCCCCTCCACCATAACTAATTTTATGAAAATGCTAGAAATTCGATCGCATCAGGTTTAGTGATTACAATAGTTAAAAACACATGTTTTTTTTTTGTTTTTAATTGGACCCCCTTACCTGAAAATCAGCTTTGAATTGCAACATACAAAACTCAATAAAACAAAGATATTATTTAATTTCAATTTGCTTTTAGTTGTTTTTATGAATATGGACAATATTTTCTGAAAGTAAAATTTTTTTCGATAAAAAATGAATTTTTAATACAATTATTTGTTATTTCTTTAATCATAATAGATTTTTACATTTAAGTTGTTAAAATATTATAAAATTAGTTAAAAGCCGCATCTGGTCTCCTAAGTCTTCTTATGTGATAGATCTTTTTTTAGCGCGTTGTAAACTGTATCATTTTTTTTACTAATCAGAAGATCCGCAGTAATTAAGAAATGTAATTTTGTGTTTATAATTGGGCTGTAATTATAAAGTACGGAAGACCAACTAGAATACAATTAAGTTGCATTATTTGAGTTAAGCATTGTTCTCCACTGTTAAGGCCTTTACTTTTGCGAAACACCTGTGGAGAAGTTAATTTGATTTTTCAATTTCAACTGAGAAGGGTACCTATAAGTATCAGTATCATCTTATGAAATTTATATGATCTTATTTTTATATTAATCTCAGTTATGACATTTTTCCATAAATGAAATATCAAAATTAATAATAAAATGAATGGAAATACAAATAACACAGTAAAATGTAATAAATGTACATAAAATTATAGTATTTTATGTACACTTCTGATAAAATTTCATAAGAAAGGTACCTATAAATTAATTAGATACCTTTCTTATGAAATATAAAATTTAATCTCACTCTTAACAGTCTTATTTTAATTTCTTTATAATATATTTTCCATAAAGCATCGTAAACGTAAAGGTGAAAGCTAAGTACAAAAAAAAAAAAAAGAAAAAATTAAAGCGCTGAAAGTTTTCCTTAAAAATAACGAGGTAAATAATTTGTTCACTTAAATCTAAATAACTTCACTTTTCACCTTCCGTAGAACAAATTATGATCACGTAATCCGTCAATACGTCATTCAACACCTGTCAAGTGACGCGAAAGGTTATGACCTGCTTTGTTTTATTTTCTCTTTTCGGCGCAGAAGCTAAGTCAACCTTGGTTCAAAATATTTTAAATAAACATTATAATTTTCGATTTTCTTAAAATAAGTTTTGAAAAAGTGATAATAGATTTTTAAAAGAATTTCAAAGTGAGATTTTCATCTTATTTATAAAATGGAAAAAAAATGGATGCCATGATCAATTATCTGTCAATTTTGCTGACTCAAAAAAAAAAAAACAAGATTTTTAACGAAAATTTCGGACGTACATGGAACGATTAAAAAATGTAAAAAAAATACCCATAAATACTTTGATCTTTCCTCTTAATAATAACATGAACATTTAGACGATAAAATTTTGTTTTCGTCAAGTTTGGCGTCATTTTCATCATGCTATGCTCTTTTTTAGCGATCTCATGGAGGTACCTAGAATAAGATGAGTTCAAAGAAACTTGTTGAGTGAGAGAAAATTGTAGTCTTCGCTTGAAAATCGAGAAGTAGTATTTGGTACTAAAATGTACATTTTAGTTTAACACTTTCGAGAGGAAGAACATCAGTTAAGATGAATTGAGTTAATATATTGAAAATTATACGTGCTCTGACGGCGTGCTGTTTGCTGATGAAAATCTCACTGTTAGAAGTTGATAAGTTTCTGTGTCCTTGAGTGAATAGATGTTCGTAGATGTACGGTGTGTGTGTGTGTGTGTGATGACGTTTCATAGCGATTTCCCCTAAGGGACAAACGCGACCTCTCCACTGAGCTACGTCTTGTATGTGAGAGAAAGCAAAAAAAGAAAGAGAAAGGGTTGAAGATGTCGCCAAGTATTTATTTAGTTGTAGGTCAAAAGAAACTATTACATAGAAAATGCATTGAAATCTCTTTCGATCAACCGTATTCGCTGAATCGAAAATAATGATAATACAATCAAATGGAAGCAGAATGCTAAACTATCAAAGCTTTTTCGACTTGAAGGCACATTGGTCATCAGTGGGATTTCTCAGCCTCAGCATCGCTGTTCGTTTACGAGCATGTTCATCTGCTGAGGCCTTTAGCATCTCGTTATCACTTTCTTATCAATGTTGAATTTTATTCAGCTTCATACAAATTTTCAGGAAATATCAACTTCTAATTGGTCAATACACACAAGTGGGCGTTGCAATCCACCCACGTAGAAATATTTTCCAGCGCGTGACCAAGTCAAGTTTTCCCGCCAATTTTATCTGATCCTGTCACGTGATTACATTCAGACAGGAGCTTGCTCTCTCTCTCTCTCTCTCTCTCTCCTGTTCTCTTTTCCTGCAAAGATGTGATCTTGAAAGATTCTCGTCTCGACCATGGGTGGTCAGACGTTAAAAGTATTTTCACGCATGCACGTACGTACGAAAATTTTACAAACATTTCAAACAAGCAACAAGAACTTTTCTCTTTGAAATAATCTTCTAAAGCTAAAGTTTATTCAGCATTTTTCAGCTTTATAATTCATTCAACTTTTGAGCTCAGATAAAAAAAAAATATTTCACAGTCAAAGGGACATAGCACTAAAACTCTATGCATGTACATCATTGACACAAAATAAATATTATGTTGTTTGTTCTAAAACCTTTTATAATAAAAGGAATAAAAGTTTTATTCCTTCTTATATTTCATATTTTGTGATATTTTACATTAAATATAAATTGCATAGCCATGTTATTCACGCAGCCATAAGCAGACATTTACAAATGATTCATTCTTATTAACAGTACCATAACAGGCCCATTTGTCTTTCTTCAGCATCCACAAAAAACTATAGTTTATACTACAATTATGCCCAGCGGACCTTAATTACAGTTCAAGTATATGTCCTACCATGGCCATACAGTTTTAAAAATTCAGAGTTATCCTTCTCCTAGTTGCCAGCTATGGCTAGAGAGTATTTAACTCAAAGTTGTGGGAGGGAAGATCCTTGATATTTGTTAAAAAAAGTGATTGTAACGATCTCGATCAGAATCCTAACTCGCCTAGTCGATTTCTCGTTCCTAGCCAATACCTATGACGCCACCTGTACATCCAACATTGTGCCTTAAAGTAAAACAACGGCTTGCAATGTTTAATCAGTTCTCTTCGCAGAATTTTCATTATCTTGTATTTGGACTTTGTCGAGACTCCTACAAGCCGAGATATTTTTTAAGTTTTTTAAGCAAGGGAAATAACTCAGACCAGAGTGATCTCCCTTGATTCAAAATGGCTTCTCACGTTTTACTAGTCAATCGGTTACCTTCAAAACGAACAGTAAATGGTATTCTTCTGGCAAATCTGTGCGGATTATTCTTTATGTTTCTGATTCCTATGCAGCTCAACTTGATTAAAAATGTCATTGTGGCCACTGAAGTTGCCTGCTTGCTGGTCACCATTCATTGTTTGTTTTTATTTATCGTTAGCATGGAAAATTGGAAATTCGTGATTATCAAGCAACTGAAAGTAAGTTCACGTTTAAAAAATATCAACAAATTAAAAAAAAGAAGATATATTTAAAAAAGAATAAGATTTATTTTTGTTTTAAATTTTTGAAATTAAGCGATTCATACGACCAGTTCGTTCCCATGTTCTTTTTTTTTTTTGACCGGTGTGCACTCCGGCTTTCTTTTTGTTTGAATTTTTAAGACTAGTGTTTTTTTTTGTTGTTTTTAATAATAAGAATTCAACGAGAAAAACACCGATTCTTGGGTATTGTTAAGTTCAGCGTTTCAAACGAATTCTATAAACCAAATATTGATTTACCTCCCTTAGCGCGCGCAAATAAATAATATAATAAAATTATTAAAAACTAAACTCGTACTTTGAGCCCGCTTTAAAATTTGGAATCCGACGAATAATTGAAATATTTGGTTACAAATGTCGAATTATATTTTTATTTTTTACTTCAAATTTGTTGAACTATTTATTTTTTTAATTCGGCCAATATTTCGTTTTATTTTGGATGGATGGTTTTACAAACGACGGCTTAGAATATGAAGCTAGTCTCTAGTTGAAAACAAAAATGATTAAGGTGATTATAAGATAATTGTTTAGTGCTCTTGAGTACTAAATACAAGTCCCGGCACGATTAAATTATTTCCTTCACCGCCCCCCCCCCCGTGTTTAGTCGTACAGCATATTTATTTTACAAGTACTTTTCTCTACGGTACTATATTATTTTGTTCTGCGTTTTTTAAACTTGTTTTTATAAATTATTACTTCCGGAATGTTTTTGAATCAATATCTTATTATTTGTTTATGAGTTGAAAAATTGCCATTGGAATGAATTTTCCAGACAGCACTTCTATTTGTTACAAAACAGTAAAGAATTCATTTGAAACGCTGAACTTAACAATATTCGGATTCTTTGGAACCACTTTATCACATTTTAGATTCATTGCACCATTCAGCTTTTACATTTGGTAACTTTTATAGAATTTCAGCCAAAATCCTCTACTTTACGTTGCATTCCTATCCTAATATATGTCATTGTGTTCGTCTTGTCTGGTTTTCTGCATGTCAAAAGAAGTCTTTCCAACTGAGAAAAAACTGGTGTTATATAGCTCTCTCAGACCCATGCTGACTATTGGCTAATATTTGCCCAGTATCATTTGTATGCAAATTTTGTTGGCGCCACTTACTCAATGTAGAATGTCCTCTTTCGACAGCTAATTGTGGAAGAGGATGCCGTAAATCCTCATGCTTATTGCACCACACGCAACCAACTCTGGGTCTCTTGTTGAGTTGACCTGATTCTTCATTTCAGGTATAAAGAAAGAACTCTTCTGTGTCTCTGAAAGCTATGTGTTCACTTCTTGAATACTGAACTATATTTGGTACAATAAGGGAAGAACTGAATTCCTTAGAACAAAACTTATGTTCTAGGAATAACAACAATCTAAGACTCTCATGGGGTACTTTGGAAAGAGAGAATATCTATTTGGGTTATCTCCTCTCTCCAATGTGCATAATAGACATTAGTATATTCGTGATTTATTAACTTCAACACAACAAAAGGAAGGACCAGAATAACTGAAAGAAATGAATACCAAATATGCATTGTGCTGAAAAAGATTTTATATATAGATATGTCATACAAGAAATTATATACAAATATATATCTATACCTCTCACTGGGAACCTCGGCGTGGTGTAATGGTTAGAAAGCTTGTCTTGCTAGATCAATTATGACTGAGTAGTGAGTTCGATCCTCACTGGGTGCCCCATACTTTTGGCCTTGTGCCACATCTAAGCCGGGCTTAGAAAATCACTATATCTATACCTCTCACTATTTGTGTCAAAGAGAAACTATAGTGTAACCCGGATATAAGAGAGTTGTCGGGACCAGAGAAGAAGTCTCTTATATCTGGGTTTGGTCTGTTTTATATACATTAACACAGGCTCTAATTTGGGACCAGAGAAAATCTCTCTTATATCCGGGTTTGGTCTATTTTATATACATTAACACAGGCTCTAATTTGGGACCAGAGAAAATCTCTCTTATATCCGGGTTTGGTCTATTTTATATACATTAACACAGGCTCTAATTTGGGACCAGAGAAAATCTCTCTTATATCCGGGTTTGGTCTATTTTATATACATTAACACAGGCTCTAATTTGGGACCAGAGAAAATCTCTCTTATATCCGGGTTTGGTCTATTTTATATACATTAACACAGGCTATAATTTGGGACCAGAGAAAATCTCTCTTATATCCGGGTCTCACTGTATAATACATATGTCAAAAGGGTAAATTTGACACATTCTCAAGACAGACAAGAGGGTAGAACAGTTTAACCCCTTCCCTACCAATTATTTTGGGGGGAAAATGTTTAATTTTCAGACAAATTCTTTTATTTGTTTTTAATATAGTAACTAAGAAACTGAAGCCCCTTGAAATACCTGACTGGTGGCTAATGGCTCTACCAGCCATATAAGTTGACAATTGGACTTGTTTCAAACTCAGAAGGGCATAAAAAGAATCTAGATCGACATATAAACATGTCTGTAGCTAGTTTTTGAACATTGTGTCTTGGACATGTTTATTCGTTTGTGTGTGAAAAAGACACTTTCAGTAAAAACATATATACACGTCTGTGCCAGGGAAGAGGTTAAGATGCAATCAAAGTAACAAAGTGGTTCTAATGAGTCAGTATTTTTTTAATTCAGTATTTTAAATTGCACTAAAAAATACATCAAAGAAAAAAATTGTCTATTTTATATTTTTTTGTGTGTTGTTGGTGTAATCTGGACTTTCTTTTTATATATGCTAACATATAAGTTGGCTTAAGCATAAAACCCTCTTAAAAGTCTTTTTGTTTTTTAATTCAAAAAATGCAGTCTTAAGAGGAATATGTTGATATGAATCATCCATTGAAAAATGCCTTTCTCATGTCTTAAATCTTGGCAATGTTTATCCTTCTTGCCCTCAGAAAACAGTGTTTTAAAAGGATAGTTATTCTCTTGACACCGCTATTACTGTATACACTTTTCACTCTCTCAAAAATGTTTATTTACAAGATTATTAGAATATGTGAACCAAATACAATGCAATGTTTATTAATTACTTTTTATAAAGATTTATTATTTACCATTTTTTAAGAGAAATCTTTTTATTTAAAAATTTATAAAAAATTCCAAAATTATCAAAACATATAAACCAGAGTCTGTCTATATTTCTGAGATGAGGTATTATGTACAGTATTTACATTAGTCAAACTATTGTCCTCATCTTTGCTGCCATATTTGTTACAACATTTCGGCTGTTGTACGCTCCGGCCTTCTTCAGGTGGTTGGAATTTCGAACTGAACCCTTTATTTCGCTCACTGGGGTAGACTGTTCTAGTTCCATGTGCCATGTTTGATGGATGTCAGTTATCAGTTATCTCCTGTTAATTTTCCCTCTGAAAGTTCTCCACTGCCTTAACCGGGTATTGAACTCACACTCTTTGGGTCTGTCACTGGATCTAACCAACACCTTTATCCACTGTGCCATGTCTTCTTGAGGAACTAGAACAGTCTACCCCAGTGAGTGAAAAAAAAGGGTTCAGTTCGAAATTCCGACCACCTGAAGAAGGCCGGAGTGTACAACAAATAAACGTTGTGACAAATATGGCGACAAAGATGAGGACAATAGTCCGACTAATGTAAATACTGTACATATAGACCAATTATAATACAATATTTGCACTAAGAATTACAGACATTGTGTAATTTCACATAAGGAAAACTTTGACCACCCACTCAAAATACTGAATATTTGTGGTTTCACCTAAAATCAAAAATTAAATGATTGTTTGTTTTAGAGGAAGAGATGCTTTCAAACTATTTTAGTAAATTTATGTAGTGAGAGAAAGTGAAAGAAATGGCCAGAAAATGTTTGTTTTTTTTTTCAAAATTTTTAATTACAGTTACACGTTATTATGTGTTTATTTAAATTCTCTTGTTCGCAGCTATTTTAATTTATAAATGAAAAAATTTCTTTTCATATTTATTTCTTTGTAAAATGGTAAATAATACATATTTCCTTACAGTTGGTTCATATATTTTAATACTCTTGTAAATATACAATTATTCTTGTAAATAAGCAATCTTTTTTTTTTTTTTTTTTTTTTTTTTTTTTTTTTTAAATCATTTCACCTCAAATATGACAATAAAGCCACTAAGATGCAAGGGGGGGTTACTCAGTATGAGAGAATATGAGAAAATGATCATTAGTAAGGAGAAAGAACAATAAAAGAACAGGAATTAAGAAAACAGAAGATAATGATTGACTTTGCACTTAAATTTTTCAAGATCAAAATTGACTGGAAAGTAAGAAGCTGAAAGAGTCTCCCACAAACAAGAATTGTGAGAGAAGAAACTGTTAGTTCATTAGAACAATTACCATGAAAATATTTATGGAAAAGGCACAGGGAAGCTATATTATATCAATGGCAAAATGAATGAAGCCAAGATGCTAGGTCAGTACCAAGAGCATTGCAGATTCATCTTTGTATTTTATCAAGAATCTCTAAACACATAGCAGAAGCACCAGACCAGATGTGGTAGCAATATTCAATGCATGGACGAATGGTAGACTTATATAATAAAGATTCTGGCAACAATTGTCTTTCATGACACAGTAAACCAACTATCCTAGTAGCAGACTTAGCAATTGATTTAAAATAATCATTCCACTTCATGTCAGTGGAAAATGTTAGCCTGAGAAGGCAAATGAATCCTCCTCCTGGAGGTTAGCATCAGCCATACTGATAAAAGGTAAAAAGGGTTCTTTCAGATGATTGAAAATGAGCAGTTTCATTTTGGGTGCCGGGGTGGGGGGGTCGTTCAAATCAACAAGCCATTCCTTGCCCTAGTTAACAACAGATTGTAGGTCACTTTTGAGATCAGCTGCCCATTTGACTTTATTGAACCAATCAGATTTACTATTAAAACAGGAGTAAATAGTTGTGTCATCAGCATAGATACCAAGTTGAGAACTGTTGACCCCAGGCAGGTCATTGATGAAAATTAGAAACAATGTTCACATGCTTTGTAGGGATCCAGTTTAGAGATGATATTAGAAATCATGCACAGCAAAAGAGGAAAAGCTCATTCTATCTCAATTTTCAGTACAAATCATTCAATTGAAACGCATTTTTAAGTGAAAAGTCTGGCAAAGATATTCCAGATGAGTCAAACATAGAATTTGGTGATAATTTACAAGCAAAATATTGTTAACACCTCAAATCAAGAGAAGAGAGGAGGGTTAGAAGACTTACTCTTATTTAACACACTATTACAGAGCCGCCAGTATTTATGAGAACCAAACTTGTCAGAGACTATATGCTGTCACATTCTGTCAACAAACAAATACTTAGCCTCTTTGAGGACAGTTATATATATATCAGGTCATCTGATAAGTTCTGTCTGAATTTTAACTTTTTGTTAAAAAATGAACGAAATTTAAAGAGTATTTTATAATGTCTAATGGAGCTGAACATTATTTTTATGTTTAGATGCATTTAAACTGATCAAATTTTATTTCATTAAAACCCTGCTAACATGGAAGTACCCAAGAATCATTTGAGGCACATAATGCTTTATGAGTTCAAGAAAGGAAACTCAGCAGCTGAAGCAGCTAGAAACATTCACTCAGTTTATGGAGAGGAATGTGTGAATGAAAGAACTTGCAGAAGATGGTTTGCAATATTCAGAGATTTCACCCTTGAAGATGAAGATTGAACCAGACATCCAGTTGAGTTTGATGAAAAGCTTCTTGAAGCAGCCCTTGAAGAAAATCCTGCTTTATCAGTTGAGGAATTGGCAGTGGTTTTCAGTTCAAACCATACAACTGTTCATCGTCATCTTCAACAACTTGGAAAAGTTCCTAAACTTGGAAAATGGGTGCCTCATGAATTGTCTGAAAACAACCTCAAATCCCGAGTTGACATCTGCTCTTCTTTCCATTCTCGCCAACTTGTTTCACCTTTTTTGGATAGACTTGTGAGTATTTAAAAAAAATAGATCTTTTATCGAAATGTTAAGCGTCAGAGACAGTGGCTTGGTAAAGGGAAGGACCCCAGCCACAGCTGAGAAGGGAACTTCATGGGCAAAAAGGTTCTTCTTTCAATCTGGTGGGATCGCCAAGGAATAATCCACTTTGAATTCTTACCACGTAATGCAACAATTAATGCTCAAATATACTGTCAGCAATTAGAGTGTTTGAACTGAGCATTGAGGAAAAAAGACCTGCTCTAGTGAATTGAAAAGAGGTGATGTTTCATCAGGACAATGCGCAACCCCACACAGCAAGAATCACGTCACAAAGGATCAAAGAACTTGGTTGGGAGAAAATTCCTCATCCACCTTATTCTCCTGATTTTGCTCCTTCAGACTACCATTTGTTTCGTAGCTTACAGAATCATTTGAAAAAAAACAGCTTTTGTTCCACAGGAAGAGGTTAAAACTGACATTTGTGAGTTCTTCGAATCAAAGCCAAAAGAATTTTACAGTAATGGAATTAGTAAGCTTGTTAATAGATGGAAGGAAGTCATAGATAATCAGGGAAAATACATTGTTGATTGAATCTGTAATTAAATGTAACATTTGGTCACTTGTTTTCTTTATTCAAAATTCGGACAGAACTTATGGGATGACCTGATATTATGAGTAGTGCAGTCGGGCTTATTGTCAATGTTGGTAAACCAGTGTATGATTTCTTTGGTGTTAATCCAGAGTGTTAATCCAAGGTGTTTTTTAATTTGGCTAGTGATCCTTTCCAGGATCTTTTTGATTATCTTTCCTATGTCGGGTCTATCATTCTGGTAGTGGGGTCTTCATCAAAATAGAACAAGAACTTGTAAAAACTGGGATGATCCATGCCCTTTATGCCTACATGAAAAACTACACATCATTAAGTTTCTAAATAATGAAAAATTATTAAACCATAGTTAACGGTTTTTTGCCGACATCAACAAATTTTTGCATTAAATAATTAGCATAAAAAAAAAAAATCCCATAGTTTAATAAAAGTCTTAAAAGCTTAGCCAAATCATTAAATAGGAAAAACCCTTTCTGTAGTCGTCAAAAAATAAACTGAAATTCAGTGTAATATGGTTTGTATATAAAACACCCACTTGAATAAACAAATAAATAAAGAGATAATCAAATAGACAATAATAAAACACAATCCTCCCGACACATAACGACTTGTAGGCGCGCCATAAAAATATTCCTCACTGGGAACCAACTAAAGGATGACTGTAAACATTAGCCTTGAAATAGATACCCCTACTCAACCTTAGCAAAACCTCTCAGAAGATGATGAATCTATAGATAAGAATTAACTCTCTGACCACTAAATGAAGAAAACTCGCCTAGCCACTCCCACAATAACGAATGTTATAATGGTCCATGCCTAAAAACACACGTAAACCAAGAGATAGCCTATTCCTAAAATTTCACTTGAAGATGAAACGGGACTAAACACCTCAATTCAACTTAATTTTAATAACTATTTGGATGGTTTCGGCTCTCGTTTTTGAAACATGAGAACTCTTAGGTAGCAAAGGAATCATATTTTTAAACAAAAAAATATTCTAATATAAGCTGTACTTCTGTATGGAGCACTGTCTTCTTAAAAATAAAAAACAAAAATAGTAAGGAACTCCGGATTATGCACCCAACGTGTTCTTTTCTATTTTCTGCATACCTGTGCACTTATATATATATATATATATATATATATATATATATAAATAATAAATAAAAATCTAATAATTAGTGTTTAACATCTTTGCTGTCACTTCTCTAGAATAAAGAACACTTTCATATTTTTTGATTTTTTTAAAATTCTAATCATCGCTTTTTTAAACAATAAACATTGCTGAGGGAGACAAGAGTGTATACAGTAATAGTGATCTTAAGGGAATAATTGTTCTTTTGAGACAACATTTTCTTGTGGCCCTGAAGGTTAAACATTGCAAGATTTTTTTTTTCAATGTTAAGTTTCACAAAACTGAGACATGTCTGTGATTTTCGTCACTTCTAATTACAAATCTAAGCAAATATGACTGTCAAATTGATAATGAATTTATGCAAATCTAAATGACTGTCAGGTAAGTATACAGTCATGAAAAAAGTGAAGATTTATTAGAATAAAATGTATAAGATTTATTTTAATCTTAAAGTAACATTTTTTTCATTCTTTTATTTAAAAATAACTTTAAAAAATAGTTTAATGCAAAACTGTAAAGATTTTAACTCCCTCCCAAATCTAAATTCTTGTGCCAAACATAAGAGGAGAGTTAGTTGGAATAAAAAGGGAAAAGAGAACATGTGCTTCTTTTCTCCTTGAGGTCAAAATAAATGCAACTATTAGAATAAGACTCAACCAATGAATTAAATTTGAAAGTAAAAACATTTATCCCTTATTACACAAGTCAAGACAAAGAAAGTACAAATAGAAAATTTTGCTAAAAAAATTTCCTTTTGTTTGCATATTAAGACCGGATAACAATTTCTGATAAAAAGGATTACCATCAAAAAATTGAAAAAATTATGATTTCAGTTGAGAAAAAGACATAAGGGTTTTGAAAATGATGAAAGAGAAAGCAATTCAAGAAGGTGGAAAAACAAAGGTGCAAAAACTTTTATAAAAAAACAAAATATCTACTTTTACTTTCCTCGTGAGCATCTCTGGAACATATAGAATTTTAGAAAAGTCACTTTTAAATTTACGCTGTACATGGGAAAATTTCTTTGGATTCTTTCCATTCTTTGTTGTCCAATCATAGAATTTTCACTTGAACTTCAAAATTCTTTAGTCTCTCTGCAACTTGTAACCATTTGCCTTCTTGATGTTCTCTTCTTGATGTCAAATAACTTCTGCTCCTTGATATTAATTTGCCTTGTCCCCTTGCTGTCTAAAAGTCTTCTCCCCTCATCCACTTACCTGAGTTCTATTTATTCCAAACAATAGGCTCCCAGCAGTCCCTCATTTGGGTTCTTCCTAAGGCTTCAGACCACATCTCTCATTGATTAGTATATACAAAAAAATAATTTTCCATAATTTGATCCTTCAAAATTTTGACAGTCTTCAACCGCTGAGCTCAAAAAGATATGCACGTGTAACAATTTTTTTACACAAACCATCTAGCCTTCATAAGAATACACGTCTCTCAAAAGAACATGTATTAAAAAAAAAAAACAACCTAGACGATTAAACATTTATTCAAGACATTTTTAAAGCAGTAAAAATAAAATGTTTATAAAACTGCTACATCACTGTGTGGCAGTAGCTGTTATTACGTTTATCTTAGGACTGTTTATTTTTAAAAGTATGTGAAGAAAATTTTAATAAAAATGGAAACAAGGAAAGGAAAAGAACAATTCTACTTAGAAAGAGGATAGAGGGCTTGTAGAATTTGACACTCACAGGACATTGAAGGCAAGAGAGGCAAAGGGAAATTGAGTAACCTACTTAACAAGTATGTGTAAATGGATGGCAGAACAGGGAGTGATAATAAAAAAAACATTGGTAAGAGTAAAAAAAGTCTGGCAGATGTGGAGAGCCACGATTGCCCACATCCTGAAAGGGTATGTACGTACAGCACAGTACATAGAAAAAGAAGACTGAACAGTTTATGTCTGTGCATTAAATAAAGTGTTAAAAATTCTTTGAAGTTTACTAAATATATCAAACACTTGAAGTAAAGTAGAGAGTTCAATGCCAGAGACTTTGGATCTATAATGACCAAGACAAGACATATAAGTCAACCTTTTTAACCCTAGAATACTAACCATGAGTATATAGTACCCAGCACAAATTTTCCTATTTTTAATTACAATTTTCAGTACCTAATTTTCTTATCTAAATAATGTTTTTCAGTTCCTTTTAATGTTAACTCAAAGTACAAAGTTTGAAGTGCCTGCATGTAAAATATTTCAAATAAAGATTTATATTTAATATTTTTTTTGATATTTTAAAAATCGGGTATGATATACCCATGGTTAGTAGTGGGGTAACCTTAATTGATGGTTAGTGTTCTAGGGTTAAACATAAAAACATCTCAAAACTAAGGTTCAACTCGTATGCAGATAAAGTTGTTGATATATTGCAGAGGCAAAAATTAGTTGCTAAAATGTGAGTCTTTTTGTTGCCTACTAATTCTGTGATGCTAGTCAAGTACCATAAAATAATGACTCCCATTGTTCTTGAACAACATTCCACAATATAATATATTCCAGGATCGACTATTCATTTTATGTAACAGCCACATACAATAAACTTGAAATATTTGACAGCTGCAGACATAAACAAATTTGTGCACGTTTTCAATGTTACGTATTTTGTAACAAAAATTTTATATAAATGGTACATGCCATCAAAAAATAACAGAAATATTTAAGTTATTCTGTAATTGAATTGGTTATATTTTTTTCTTTGAGTCATGTAGGATTTTTATCTATCCAATAAACTCTATTGTCATATATAAAAAGAAAAAAAAAATAATTTGGCCTATTAAATCATTAAAAGTAAAAATATCCAAAGAAATATATATTAGCAAACATATCTCCCTTACCAGTGTAAGGGTCTTGTGGCCCCCCACTTTACTACTTCTCAATTTTGTAATGTAGTATTTATATAAAATGCGCATTTTATTGTAATCTAATTATGTACAATAATGGATCATATGTGATATAGATGAACAATTCAACTAGAAAAATTAAAAATGTAATACAATGTATCTAAATACAAATTAGAGACATATCATATTATTCCATTTTAAATAAATCAACAATGTTTTGTGGTAATTTTTAATATCAACTTGAAGTTTTTTTTGTTAAAACGTTGAAGAATTTTAACACATTCAACATTATAGATAAAAAAAAAATAGTGAATTTTGTATAGTGTTTTTTTCAAGACTACTATAGCAAAATAAATTCAGATTTGGACAAACAAAAAAAAAGACCCCAAACAATGTCAAAATTTGCAAAAATATTTCATACTTTAATATTAAGTTATGCTTAGTTTAATTTGTAATGTATATAAATGTAGGTAAAAAGAAGCAAATGTTGATAAGATAGCAAGAATCACAAAGCACTGCTTTGGGCACCCGATCAGGCTCTCCTCCCGGATGAGGGTGTTGGGAGCAGTATGCACCTGCCCTGTCCCCTACTTTTTAATGAGATTCCATTGTTATGGTAACACCAGGTATATTCACTTTATTGGGGCATCAAGTTACAATAAGAATGGAAATCTTGTTGCATGATTTTTAATAATCCTAAAATACACACACACTCTCTGATGTGCTAAAAATTCATAGGTTAGGTGCTTAGTATTATGCAAGAACCTTTTTAGCCTGGCAAGTGCAGCAAATTGATATGGTATTAATTTCCAAAAGTGGTCAAAAGAGTTCTCGGGTGATGTTCATTGATGTCAGAGCTCTGATATTTTTAGGTGCAGGATTTTGTGTGCAAATAGACCTCTTCATCACATCCCTTAAATTCTCAATTGGGGGAATCTTCAAAGGTTTCCGGAATACTTCTCAAACCAATTTTGGGAAACTTAGGCTCAATGACACTGTATACTAGCTAGAATAACCTACTGTTGTTTATGGTACATGGAATCTATGGATGGATACAAATGGTCACAAAGGAATGCAGCATAACAGCTACTTGTCGATGATATGTTTAAAGTGGTCCAGTAGATACATCTACCAGGCCATTATGAAATCGCCACTAGTCCTCATAGTACTTTGTTGATAACTGGGCCCTGTGGTCTCAAAGGGTCTGCACTAGACTTGGACATTACTATCAACCTGAAGCAACTGGTACTATGACTCATCAGACCATACCAGTTCTTTGGTATCAAAATTGTCAACAATGCGAGCCCAGATAAGGCACTGCATCTAGTATTGTGTTAACAGGAGCACCTTGGTGGCTCTTCTGCTCTCATATCGCAGGGAAACTTTAGAACACTAAACAAACATGCTGGATACATGGAGGTGAGTCAAGTCAGTTTTACCACAGACAAATGTAGGCTTATGGCCACATCATTTTGAAACCCCGATTCCCGTACGATCCCTGAAGTAAAGCAATGTCATGCCTGGTCAGTACCTAGATGGGTGACTGCTTGGAAATACTAGGTGCTGTAAGCTTGAATGTGCATGTGGTGCAATGGATAATGACTTGGAATTGTTAATTGGAGAGCCAAGTTACAACTCCATTTGGGTTTGTTATATTAACTTACATGCAAATAACCTTGGGAAACGTATGAATCCACCACTTCTCCCCCCAGCTATGGGTTAATTAGTAAGAGTTGTATTACTGAAACCATTATTATCTCTAAGATAAAATTGCATAAAAATATTTAGATTTCGGCATTAGAGGTTGATATGCTATTAATCAAAACCAACCAACAGGCAATTCTCAACAGATACCACTTATTATTATTATTAAGGATGTCGTCAGCTACTGTGCAGTCCATGATGGGAAGTAATATCTTCCATTAAGTATTCCTGGTGAACATGTAACACTAGAGTGAAGGACATCAAATGTCTCCACATAATAGAATGTCACTGCTCTTTGGCACCCACTACAATAGCTTACTCAAACCTTTGCTATGAGTAACCTAACCATTGTTTACATTGGCACACCAGATGTCGGTTCAAAATTGATATAAGTTTAGCTGTTACCATGACATCAAGATTTGGTGGCACCATCAATGATTAATTGCCTTTACATACTGGTTCCTATGACAGTGTATATACAAAACCTTTTCAAAAGCTTGACTGATGACCGTTTTAAAAATATTGTGAATTTTTAATAATAAATATTAAACTATACACACAACAAAGAAAATATATGAATTTTTATTTCTGTTAAATGAAAATTATACAGTCAGAAATAATGATAAATATAAATCTATTTATCTATCAAATTCCATGACTTCTATTAGTCCATCTGACACAACTTCTAAAATAGCCATACATTGACTGGTCAAAACCAAAATTTGGGGTAGAAGTGTAAACAGGGTACAAAGGGGGTACAAATTACAGTTGGTTTTAGTAGCATGCATAGCTTAGTACAATAAATTTTGATTCAGTTTTTAGGAAAAAAACGTTCTATCGTTTAACATACAAAATACTCCTACTATTTTACAAACAATGATTAAAATAACAAATACTTATTTAATAAAAATGCAATATTGTCTTTTGCATATCTTTTTAAGTTTTTATATACAAGAATCCAGTTTCCAGTTCACCCTGCGTTTGCGGGAACTATAAACAAATCACAAGGCCAAGCACTTCAAAAAGTTGGAATTTGGCTCCAGAAAGAAATATTTATGCGTGGCCAGATGTATGTTGCATGCTCAAGAGTAAGAAATCCTAAGAATTTATTATTTGATATTAAAAAGAAAAAAAGAAATTTTCTTAAAAATATTGTTTACCATGAAGTCCTATAAAATTAAAATAAAAAAATTGTTAAACTGCAAAGTAGGGATTTTTTCTTACAAACAAATCGCCCTATTCAAATTTCATCAATCAGTTTGCAAAATTGAACAAAATGTAGAGTTTGTAAATCTTGACAAAAATGTTAGCAATATTAAATACTGTGAAGATTTCAACAGTGTTATCTTGTTGCAAAAAAAATTTAGTAATTATAAAACTTGAATTTTTTTTTATTGATCTCTTATATTAATTGCAATGAGAAAGAGGAAAACAAGACCGGCCAATAAATTTCCACAACCTACACATTAATGATCAAAGAAATGCATGAAAATTGTCTACTCCAATTATATAAGGGTGGGCTGAAAAGTTCATAGGCTGACAATGAAGGAATGATGCTAGAGCCATGAAATCTTGCATTCATTTCAACTCTTCTTATTAATAACTGCATTGTTTCTTTTGCAGTACGAAACTGGACTGAAAAGTCATAGGTTGACTATGAAACAGTGATGTGAGAGCTATGAAATCTTGCATGCATTAATTCCAACTTTTCTCATTAAGACTGTTCAAAGAAGACTTAAAAAGGAATTAATAGCGACTTCTTGAAAATGGACTAAATTTGGCATCAAGTATTTGCAATAAAAGGGTTTAGTTCCCCAAAGGACATTCATGCTGACATGGTTGTTACATTAAGTGATGATGATCTACCTTTATCAACAGTACAAAAGTGGGCAGCTGAATTTAGGATGGGAAGGTAGAGTCTTTAAGATGACCTAAGGTCTGGATATCCTACAACTGCCAACACTGAGGAAAACATTAATCATGTTTACCACATGGTGATGGATAACAGGCGATTGATTATAAATCAGCCAAATTGATTAGCATATCCTGTAAGAGAGTTCAGGATATTCTGCACAATGAACTTGGCATGATGAAAGTTTCTACTTGTTGGGTGCCATGTCTTCTAATGCCTGATCAAAAGTGTACCAGGCTGATCACATCACAGGGAAATCAAACATTGTTTGAGGCTAATCCAACTGGTTTCCTTAAATTTTTTTTTAACCCAGGATGAGTGTTGGGTTCATCACTTTGAGCCAGGGACAAAAAGACAATCCATACACTGGATACAACCCTCCTCACCTGTTCCAAAGAAGGCCAAGGTCGTTTCATCTGTAGGGAAGATGATGGCCTCAGGTTTTGGGAATGCAAAAGACATTATTGATTATCTTCAAAAGGGCCACACCATCAATGGAAGCTACTATGCCGATTTGCTGAGGGAGTTACAAAAGACTATCAAGACCAACCACTGAGAAAAACTGACAAAAGGGGTCTTGTTTCATTAGAACAATGCTCCACCAGATAAGTCCTTGATTTCAATGCCTGCTATGCACAAATGTGGCTTCAAACAGGTTGATCACCCTCCCTGTTCTCCTGATTTAGTCCTATCTGCTTATCATCTGTTCCCCAACATGAAAAAACACCTGGCTGTGAACCAGTGTCACAGTAATGATGATGTCATATCTGCTGTCGATGACTTCTTTTGACCAACAAAATGAAAACTTCTTCAACAATGGGATCCAAGCCTTGTGATACTGATGAAAGAAGTATGTGGACCATGTTGAGAAATAAATCTCATTTGGTCACATTCCATATCTTGGTCAGCCTATGAACTTTTCAGCTGACCAACATATAATACCCTAAGTGCATATTTAGAAGCACAATATGTAAACATATGAAATGTATGTCTGTTTGTATGTTGATTTGTTTAATGGCATATCATATTCTCATTATTTCAAAGCTCCCCTAAAAATTAAATTTTGGCGGCATTAAATGACCCATGAGGAATTTATATGCCATTAAACAAACCAAGTAACTCCTTTTAGCAGGCAACAATAGCACTATCTTCTGACTGTAACAGGATTTTGTTTAACATACAAAACAACTGAAGCAAGTGCCTTAAAAAACTTCCGGACTTCCAGAATAAATCAACGATAAGAGAGAAAATGGTTGATAAATTTAATAAATGAAATTTACTGAGGGAACCGTCCTCTTACATGTTGGGTAAAATGAAATCATAAATGAAGATTATTAGTACTAAAAATATTCTTTAAAATACTTCTAAAATCTAAGTAAAACAGTGTTTCATTGTAAAGCAATCACTCTAAATATTTCAGTGCTCTTTTTACATGGATGTTAAAATTGTTGAAATATTGACCTCGAATATAAGCCTACCCCTAAATTTATCAACTGCTTTTTTTTGTTTTGTTTTTTTTTTTCATATATTTCTTGGGTTATTATGTGAGTATATAGAGGAAGTATATTCTAAACCTTTTATTAACATCAGTTGGTTAATAACAATATTATTGTAATTAGGTTTATCATTGTACATTATTCTAAAATATTTTCTAGTTTTTTAAAATCTGGCTTTGTAAAGCAATTATTCCAGATATTTGGGTGCTCTTTTTACATCGATGGTGAAAATTGTTAAAATATTGACCTTAAAGCTGAACCCCTATTTTAGCAAGAATTTTTTTTATATATATAAATATATACAATATATACTTGCTGACATGTTTATATAGGTATGTATACTGTATTCGATGGCAAATAAAATCCCCCTACATTTTACCCCCCCCCAAATATGTCCCAAATCTTATAGGTAAAGCTATCTTGTAGGCTAGTGTTTTATTTTGTTTTTTTAATCATGTCACTCCAAACAAGGCAATAAAGCCACTAAAACCCAAGAAGGGGTTACTGTGAGTCAAGGAAAATGAGAAAAAGTTACTGAAGAGAAAAGACACTAAAAAGAGACGGATTCAAGGAGATAAAACATGACAACTGATGTTGCATTTAATTTTTTGTAGATTTTAGTCGACAGGAAATCAAGCAGCTAGAAGGTGAAAATTAGAAAAGAAGAAACTATTAAAATAGAATTTACAGTTGGGTTAATTAGTAGAACTTCTACCAATAAATCATTATTACCTACAAAAAATTCTTTCAATCTAAAAATATTTTCTGGCTTTAAATAACCGGCAAAAGGTTAATAAGCCATAAAAAATTGATGATCAATTCAATATGTGCAATACGACTACCAATGCTTGTACCTCACCTAGGCACTGGAGACTATCATCACTTGTACCTCACCTTACTACATAAATATAAATCCAAGGCAGGGTCTCATATGTGATTGAATATAGCAAGTCTGTTCAGACTTGTATATATTTATATGTGCATATATTATTCTAGATATACGTGTGTGTGTATATATATATTTATATATAAAAGTGAACGTAGAAGTCAACACTTAGAGGCGACAGTCTGTTTCATTCTAGATGTATTCGTCAGGCCACGCCTGACGAATGCATCTAGCATGAAACATATTGTCGCCTCTAAGTGACTTCTATGTTCACTTTTATATTTACACACGTTCTATCTCTGATCTTGAGCACTTTATCCCATAATTACAGCACATCTTAAGACTATTTCTTTTATATATAAAGTCCAGGTATGCCTATGTCAGTGTAGATGTGTATATGTTTAGATATGTCTTGCTGGTATAAATTATTGCATCTTACTCTTTTTTTTTTTTTTTTTTTTTTTTTTTTTTTCTGTGGTATTTCAGGCAACAGTGAAAGGAATCTTCACCTTGATCTCATCATGTCTATTCTTCCATCTTCTAGCTGTCTGTTTTGGAGCTCCTTTTCTCACGTATGTCAATCTGTATACATTAATTACAATATATTCTCAAATTTAAAAACAAAAAACAATTTCATGTTATTGTCTATAATTTTATGAAAAAGCCATCATCATTGAAAGAGTTGTTTTGGATTGTTAATTTTTATATTTCTATTTATTTAGTTATTATTATTTATAAGAGCTTAATCAAAATGGGTGGAGAAGGCTTTATTTTATTTTTTGAGGGAATTTTCCAGCCTTCAGCCCTAAGTTTATTAAGACTATTTTCTTTATTAATTTTGCATTTGTTGACCATTTAAATCAGTGCTTTAAATCATTTGTTGACAATTTGTAGTTTGAATGAAAGGAAGTAAAAAAAAGATGTAATGTCGCTTACCTCATGGGGAGAGAGAAGTGGGGACAGGTGATCTCTTTTATAGAGAGGCATTAAACCAAACTGGGTAAAAAAAAAAAAGACGTATCGTGGGAAAGAAGAAAGAAACAATAAAACTCCACCAAAATTAGGAGTCAGTGATTTTATTTGTTTCATCAAACTTGACAAAGCAATATACAAGTTGGAAAGGAAAAAAACGATTCTGTCTATATTTCTGAGATGAGGTATTATGTACATTATTTACATTATTCAGACTATCATCCTCATCTTTGTTGCCATATTTCTCACAACATTTAAGCCATTGTATGCTCTAGCCTTCTTCAGGTGGTTGGAATGTTGAACTGAACCCTTTATTTCGCTCACTGGGGTAGACTGTTCTTATCCACTGTGCCATGTATCCTTAAGGACACATGGCACAGTGGATAAAGGCATTGGTTAGATCCAGTGACAGTATGAGTTCAATACCTGGTTAAGGCAGTGGAGAACTTCGAGAGGTGAATTAACAGGAGATAACTGATAACTGACATCCATTAGACATGGCACGTGGAACTAGAACAGTCTGCCCCAGCAAGCGAGATAAAGGGTTCAGTTCGACATTCCAACCATGTGAAGAAGTCCGGAGCGTACAACGGCCAAAACGTTATAATAAATATGGCAACAAAGATGAGGACAATAGTCCGAATAATATAAATGGTGAAAAAAAAGAATATGCAAGAAAAGATGTAAGAGACACGGAGGAAGAAGGAGATTTGAGAGTAATGGAGGATGAGAGAGATCCTGAGAAAAGCAGAGTAGACTGGAACTACCAAACCCCACTTACTTCGCACCAATACACCCACTAGCTTTTTTTTTTTTTTTTTTTTCTTTTTTTTTTAAAACTTTCAAACTGCACAATTTAAATCGGTGCTTTAAATAATTTGTTGACCTTTAAATCATTGCCGCCTCCTTGCATATGCCAAAGCACAACCATAATGCCCCCTCACGTCCAACGTATAATCAATCTTTGATTGGACTTTCTTGGTGCTAGTATGTCCTCATCTGTTGTCGCCATATTCACAACCTTTCATCCTTTGTACATGCTGGCCTTCTTCAGGTAATTGGAACTTCAAACTAAATCCTTTATTTCATCCACCTGGGTAAATTGTTCTAGTTCCATGTGGCATGCCTCTTGCAGACATCTCACTATCAGTTATTTCCCTTCAATTCAACTCTCCAAGTTAGGGTTCACCTATGCTGTATCCAGGTACTGAACTCACAACTCTTTGGGTCAAGCCATTGGATTACTTCAATCAACACCCAGCAGATAAAACCGTTGGTTGAAGTAATCCAGTGATTTGACCCAAAGAGTTGTGAGTTCAATACCTGGCCACAGCAGAGGTGAACAAAAACTTGAAGAGTTGAGTTAGTAAAAAGAGAATTAGCTGAAATGGCATGGCATGTGGAATTAGAACAATCTACCCCAGTGAACTAAATAAAGAGTTTGGTTTGAAATTCCAATCATCTGAAGAAGGCCAAAGTGTACAATGGCTGAAATGTTGTGAATATAGCAACAAAGATGAGGACAACAGTCTGAAAAATGTAAATAGTGTAAATAATTAAAATACCTCATCTCAGAAATATAGACAGATCCTGAAGATTGCCGGAGCGTACAATGGCTGAAACGTTGTGAATATAGCAACAAAAATGAGGACAACAATATAATAATATAAATAGTGTAAATAATTACAATACCTCATCTCAGAAATAGAGAAATTGTCTTTTCTTGTTCTGTGCAGAAAAATAAATTTTTTGGACACAATATTCCCTGCTGATAAAAAATTGGTTCATTATAAGAATCCCACCAAAAGATAATATAGACTAGATTCAGGTCAGCCATCAAAATATTTTAGTCATTGAACAAAACACAACGCACTGGTAGCGATCATTATCAATAGCATAGAATGGAAGTTAAACAAATGTGTTTCATGTCGGAAGTCGCATTGCCTTGCCAATATGCTTTTAATTAAATTTGATTATTTTGGATCTTGACCTGATCCAACTCTAAACCTGTTGACCTGTGGTCTGGAGATGATGTGATGCACTCTTGAGGCACTGATCAGTGGTACCTACCTTCAAAAGGAAAGAAACGAATGACTGTCCAAGGAATCCACAGCACTCAACCTCAATGGGTAGCACATGGTTTGTCCACCCCTTTTCCATACATAAAGTATATAATACATCCAAAAACTTTCTTCAAGCTTCTTGCTTTCCAGTTAACTTTGATCTTTTGTCTTCTTAATTCCTGTTTTTTTTTTTATTGTTCCCCCTCCTTAATTGTGTTTTGTAGTCACATATTCTATTGCACTCAGTGATCCCTTGCATATTAGTAGCTTTCTGATTAAAAAAAAAAACACACACACACACACACACATATATATATATATATATATATATATATATATATATATATATATATATATATATAGTATAGCAGACATTGAGACATTATATATATATATATATATATATATATATATGTGTAATGTCTGCTAACTCACCTATGTTTATTCTCTCCCCACTCACTTCCTCAATTTACATAAGTTTAATACGGCCCGTCAAAAATGTGTAAATTTTCTTTTCATTTTTTGTTTGGAAGTAAAGTCTGATGATCCGCAGTCCTTTTAAAAGGGCTGTGATGAAGTAATTTATTACATGGAACCTTAAAGTGGTCTGTTTTTTATTCAAACATATTTGCTCTGAATTTACATTGAGCTCTCCGGATATCATCCTCCTTGGGTCTACCCATACGGATTACCTAGTTTTTCATAAACTATATATATATATATATATATATATATATATATATATATATATATAATAATAATACTCGTTTGGAAAACTTTGGATAGCTCAACTTGTAGATATGTCAAAACAAATCGGTACCCGAGGAAAAAATTGGAAATAAAAAAAAAAAGAAAGAACTAAAAACATAAGAACAAACAAATTATCCAGTGCCTTAAGTCCTTAGTCCAAAGAAAAAAATAAAAATATGTATTATGGTAGCTCATTATAGTTATTTTCCAAGTGTAGCTTAGATGTGGCACAAGGCCAAAAGTATGGGGCACCTAGTGAGGATCGAACTCACTTTTCAGTTGTAACTGATCTAGCGAGACAAGTTTGCTAACCATTACACCAAGCCGAGGTGCCCATGGTAGCTCATTATAGGAACAAGTACGGTAAAAGCAAACGGGGTGATAAAGGTGCAACTATTGCTGAGAGGTAGCTGTGAAGAGCTATGATCGTCCACGTCCTGAAGGGACTAAACACACTGAGAAAGGTTATTACTTTAATGCCTCGTAAATAACTCCTTGTAGAGATGTCATGAGTTATTTCCCTTACCATAAAACTATATTTAAAAAAAAACAAAAGTTAAAAAAAGATCTATAATAATTTCATTTGTTTGCATAGCACCCAGAAATCTAAGTGATGCCTAACGTCATTACTGCAAAATTAACCAAGAAGAATAAAAGTCTAATTTAGTATGAAATAAAGAGTGTGCCCTCTATCTTTATGGTCAGTCTTGTGTTAGGTTTATTCAGTGAGTCTCTTTTTGTAGAAATTTTAAAAACTATTTTTTGGTGAAGTCTTCACAGTATTTAGTATTGTTGAAGTTATCGCTAACATTTTTTTCATGATTTACAAACTCTACATTTCATTCAATTTCGCAAAACAATTGTTTTTTTTGTTTTTTTTAAATTTTAATTAATTTACTTGGAAAAATTAATGAAAATGTATTGTACTAAGCTATGCATCCTAGTATGACCAACTGTATTTTGCATCTCCTCCCCCAAATTTGGTTTCAATTGGTCAATATATGGCTATTTTAGAGGGTGTGATGGAAAAATGGACTAACAGAAGTCATAGATTTTCATATATAGATAATCCGAATAATTAATAATTGGTTTTGGAGTAAGGTATGCAAAATAGGAAAGGTGTATCTTGTTTACATACACTCTTCAAAATTAACAAAAACCTTATCATATTATATACTTTACAGCACTTTCTCAATTATTCATACATTTTGAAATCATCTGAACATTTTTCAGTCATCCAAATTAAACCCATTCTACTATTTTATGTTACTCAATGTTGGATAAAAATGCTGGTAAAATGTTTAAGTTGTTTGTGCCTCCAGTCAGAAGATGCCCTTACAAATACATCTATGTTAATCCATCTTAATGACAGAAAAATACGAGGTCAGCTGGAACAAGACAAAAATTGATGCATTATTTCCTCAAAAATAAACTGGACAAAACCATGTACAAAGCATTTGAAAATGATATCTGATGATAAAAATGTTTTTTTTTTTTTTTTAGAAAATGACTTTTTTCTTCATTTTTGTCCATAATTAAAGGATTCAGTTATATCCAGAATTTTGAATTATTCCCAAAACTCTTTTTCAGTCCAATTGAAGAGATACTGTACAAAGCAAAAGACACTGGCTTTGATGTGAACCGTTTTGATTACTAGTTTTACTCCATATTACTTATATTTACTTTTTATCACAGTACAGGAAAATACAGAAATAGTTTTTTTTTTTGTTTTTAACTGTGGATGGTTTTCATTTCTCGCATTTCAGTTTTATGGCTTGACTATTATTATTATTATTATTGCTGCCACAATTAATAGGTCAAGATTTAGGTAAGAGTTTAAATAGTGTCCACTAGATCAGGAGATAAAATATGGCCCAGTAAATCACAGGGGAGATGGGGAGATTTAAAGAATGCTCATTAGATCAGGTTTTAATGAAAATCTGATAGGACAGGTTTTAAAGAATGTCCAGTAAGTCATGGTCTAATGTGTGTCCAGTATGTTATGTTTTGAAGCATGTCCGTTAGGTCAGGATGAGACAGAATGTCCAGCAAGTCATGGTCTAAAGTGTGTCCAGCAGGTTTATGAGATTCAAACTATTGAAAAAAGGGAGAGAAAAAAGTTTAAGTTAGCCAGTGTGTGTTTGTAGGATTTTCTTATTTTTTAATCCTTTAACAAAGTAATAATATCGCTAAGACACCAGAGAGTGAATGAGAACGAGAAGACTTTAGTAAGGAGAAAGGACAATAAAAGAACAGATTTCAGTAAGACAGAAGATGGCGATAATGCCACTAAGATGCAAGGGGTTACTGGGAGTGAAAGAGAATGAGAAGACATTTGTGAAGAGAAAGGACAATAAAAGAACAGAATTCAGCAAGACAGAAGCTGATGATTGGTTTTGCATTTAAAGTTTTGAAGATTGTAGATGGCAAGAAACTGGAAGGGATTTCCACAGGATGACAGTGCAAGAAAAAACTATTAGAATAGAACTTATGGTTCCATCTTTCTATTTAAACAGTAAAAGGATGAGGCGTAGATGCCAAACTAATAGAACAATTAAATTCATGCTGTCAAGGTGCCAAGAGATCATTAGAACAATTGCCATGAAAATATTTAGAGAAAAGACAGAGGGAAGCCATGTCACAACAGTGGCAAAGTCACTGAAGAGGGGATGCCAAATCAGGACTGATAATATTACAGACCTTTCTTTGGATTTTGATAAGAATCTCAAGATTTGTCTATATTTCTGAGATGAGGTATTATGTACAGTATTTACATTAGTCGGACTATTGTCCTCATCTTTGTCGCCATATTTGTCAAGGACACATGGCACAGTGGATAAAGGCATTGGTTAGATCCAGTGACAGACCCAAAGAAGGTGAGTTTAATTCCTGGTTAAGGCAGTGGAGAACTTTCAGAGGGAAAATTAGCAGGAGATAACTGATAACTGACATCCATCAAACATGGCACGTGGAATTAGAACAGTCTACCCCAGTGATCGAAATAAAGGGTTCAGTTCGAAATTCCAACCACCTGAAGAAGGCCAGAGCGTACAACGGCCAAAATGTTGTGACAAATATGGCGACAAAGATGAGGACAATAGTCCGACTAATGTAAATCTCAAGATATATAGTAGGAGCGCTAATGGCAGTAATATTCAATGAATGGACAAATGGCAGTTTTATAAATGTGCAATATGGATTCTGGCTGGGAAAATTGTCTAGCATGACACAGTGAACCCACTTTCCTAGCAGCAGACCTAGAAATTCATTCAATATAATTGTTCTGTTTCATATCATTGGAAAACATGAAGGTGCAACAAATTGCTCTCCAAGAGGTTAGCATCAGCCATGCTGATGGAAGGCAAAAATATTTAAAAGATGGCACTTTTATTTTATAGGCATTAAAATTAAATTTTTTAGAGTAGCTGCCAGTTTTACTTTGTTGGACTTATCGGACTTACTATTAAGACAGGAATAAATGGTGTGTCATCGGCTTAAATACTTTAAGAACTGATGACATCGGGAAGATCCTTGATGAATATAAGAAATAACATAGGTCCAAGAATAGAACCCTGGTGAACTCCTGTATTAATTTGAAAGGATCTAGATGCATGGCCATTCAAAACAACTTTCATTACACAATTTGTTAAGAATGATTAGATTAAGCCAACGTTCACTAGAGATTTTTAAGGAAAGAAGTACAAGAGTGGATTTCCAACAATTTGGAAAGCAAAATGCAGCAATTCCTCAAGGATACATGGCACAGTGGATAAATGTGTTAGTTAGATCCAGTGACTGGAACCAAAGAGTGTGAGTTCAATATCCGGTTAAGGCAGTGGAGAACTTTCAGAGGGAAATTAACAGGAGATAACTGATAACTGACATCCATTAAACATGGCACATGGAACTAGAACAGTCTACCCCAGTGAGCGAGATAAATGGTTCAGTTCGACATTTCAACCACCTGAAGAAAGCCGGAGCATACTGTCGGAGTTAACTCCTCCTTCAGTCCGTTAACCCTTTCACCAGGGGTCTCTCTTCCCTGGCTATAAATAGCCGCTGACCCTTCGCCTCTATCCCTTTTTTTCTTTCAGGATTTCAGCTATCAACCTTGAAATGTAGGTGCTAACAAGGGATAGCGTGGAAACATGCTAAGCACAATACACACACACACACACACACGCACATACAGAATATTCACACATGCACGCACATACAGAATATTCACACACACTTCGTCCTTTGTACTGTTTCCATGTATTGTAACTTGTTATTAATATATATTTGTATATACATATATTATCGGTCTTGTGTTTTGTTTGCTTTCTTTGCCTTCTTCTTTGGATTTAATCAAAGTCCAACCTTTTTATGTAGTTGGGCCTGGCGAGCAGGAGTATCTGAACCTTACATGCGTTTCCTCTACGTCTGACTTCTATCAACAACATAACAGCCACGGCCCTCAACAATACAATGGATGAAACGTTGTAATAAATATGGTGACAAAGATGAGGACAATAGTCCGAATAATGTAAATAGTGTACATAATACCTCATCTCAGAAATATACACAGATACTGAAGGGCCGAAACATTGTAATAAATATGGTGACAAAGATGAGGACAATAGTCCAAATAATGTAAATAGTGTATATAATACCTCATTTCAGAAATATAGACAGATACAGCAAGTCTTTTGTTGTAGAGTCTGGGGAGAACAAGAGCCAGTTCCAGAGCATATTTATTTTGGAAAACTGCAGGGACATCATCAAGGCTGTATGCTTTGTGGGGATTTATTTTGGAGATGCTAGCAGAAACCATGGTTGGAGTTAAGTGCTTGTCACTCAGAAGAGATTCTGTTTTAGGAGGAAAATCAGAGAAAGATACTCTTAAAGTCTCAAGAGTAGAATTTGAAGAGAATTTACAAGCAAAGCTTTATCAGCAGCCAATGATAATACTTCAAACTGATTGAAGAGAAGAATGATTGCGGATTTACTCTTGTTCAATATGCTCTTTCAGAGGAATCTTGAGAACCAAACTTATGAGATGTTATACAGTATCACATTCTAACAGCCAGCAGTGACTTGCCCTCATTGAGGAAATGTTTACAATTATTACAAGCAGATACAAAGAGTTATCTATTATGATCCAAATTATCAGGTTGATATAGCTGTAAGATGCAATCCTGGTGGTGAGTTAACAAATCAGAGGAAGGGGCAGCTCTTCCTTGAAGTAATATCTCTCCCTCTTGATAGTAATGACTAGCAGTAGAGCCCGGCGTTGACCGGGGATGTAACAGTAAGAGATAGATAAAGTATTGACCATCATAAAGACTGATAAATAAAATTGACAAAGATTATTGTTTAAGGTTGACGGACATGCATGTCTTAATTAGTTTTTTTGTTTTGTTTGTTTTTTTTTTTTGTTTTTTTTGATGAATTGGTCAAACCTGAACTCAAACAAAAACATTGTTTTCAATTGTTATGAGTCTATCGATTGAATAGAATTTTATTATAAACAATTGTCTTGTAAATGGAATTTTTAAAGCATTCTGAATGTAAAAATAAAGAAAAAAGTGTACAAGACAATAAGAAACACTATCTGCCCCCAAAAAAGTGAAGTTTTGTTGAAATTGGTTGAAAAATGTAGGAAATCCGATCCCATATATAAACGAACAGAGACACACACACACACAAACAACCAACCTGGGTTTTATAATGAGTATAACTTGATAACTCAATATTAATAAGTATAACTCGATATGAGTTGTCCCCCTTTCATTAACGCCTCTTAATTGTGTTTTCAAATTGATTTTGTGCAAAAACAATTGTGTTTTTCCAATTTTTAGCACTGTCAGAAACACCGCAAGGTAATTTTACGTAGTCCTGTGAAGTTTTGTTGAAGTCGGTTGAAAAATGTAGGAAATCCGATCCAATATATAAACGTACAGACACACACACACACAATCTGTGTTTTATAATAAGTAAGATGACACAATGCCATCAGATTCTCTTGAGGAACAAGGCCCTGATATTAACTATTCAGCGATCAATACCAGAATAGCTCCTTCAAAACGAGAGCACAGTCTTTGATAATCGGCTTTCAGAATTAGTGCATCCCACTCCAAGAAGGAGACAAAATATGAGATGAAATACTTCTGGCCAACTGTTCCTATAATACCTGAAAGCCCAGATCTGCTACCACCGAGACAATCCCAGAGAATTGTCAAGAGACACAGTCACCTGGATGATTTTGTGTTGGACTAGGATAAAACAAAACCAAGGAGAATGTGGTAGGACAAACTGATTACCTCCCTGTCTTTGTACAATTAAGTCATGTCGTCTTAGCCAAAATGGCAAGACTCTTGTTATATTAAATAAAGGTATCGGAGTTAACTCCTCCTTAATTGTCCAAATTGTTCAATAGGGCATGCTCTCCTTACACTATAAATACTGGGCGATTTCTTGCCTTGTTCTCTTTTTCCTTTGCATTTCAGTGGACACATTTAAAAGATGTGATCTCTCACAGAGATTTGCGTTTTGCCCACTTGTGGGGAAATGCCATGAAACACACATACATACGAACATTCATCAAAATATGAACTCTTTACGTTCACACACAAACACAAATGTTGATGTCTTTGTCCGTTGTAAATTTTGTTTTTTAATACATATATTTGTTTGTATATATATATATATATATATATATATATATATATATATATCTCAGTCTTGTTTGTTTTCTTTATATTTCTTTATGGTGGATTCAATATATATTCCATATTCTTGTAGTGGACTCTCTTCTATCAGGAGTTACATATCTGTTCCTAATTTAACAACATGTAAACCCATGGTCTGCTACATAGATTGGTGACCCTCTGATGTGGTTTTTTTTTTTTTTTACTCTTTATAACGGAAACCACAAGACTGTATATACATATAAACTCACATTTACAAAGGTACATTAAGCCAAACTAGACTCTGAGTTTTCATTACAAGCTTGAAGAGTTAAAATTAGTTTCATAAAGAGCTAGAATTGCTGGAGAATATTCCAAGAGAAATAATTCTACTTTAGAGAAATTAGGACAAATGCCACAAATGTTGGAGAAAGAAAGTTGGAGGAGATTAGGTGTTTTGTTTTTTTTTTGTTGTAAACTAGTATTAATTTGTTACTTAACTCACTTGTAGTAATTGTTGTAGTCACATGATAAACCTTTAAAGTGGCCTAAAAAATTATCTACATAAATGTATGATTTAAGACAGTTATGGTCAACTTTTTTTTTGACCTGTGGACCGCATGACATATTGCTAATTGTTAATATCTCTTGCTGTCAACAGGTCAAAAAAAGGTTGTGCATATCTCGCCGAAATCATACACAAGATATTCAATATTTTTATTGTTTGTTGAATTGGAGATATGCACATCAAATAGGTACAGAAGTCCAAATATCTGCGAAGTGTTTTAATAGAGCATGGAAAATGCGACACTGATATTTGAACACATGTTGGATTAACAAAAGAATCATTTCAAAAACTCGGCAAGATGCTGCAGAACAGAAAAGAAGACTGGATTGCCCTGCGATATCCATCCTCTTATAAAGCAGTGAATGTTGCACAATCTACCCAGGTCTGGCACTAGGGTCTCGCAAAATTTCCCATCTTGAGAGCCACAAATCCTTGATGGAAAATTGGGGAGAACAGCAGCGCATTTTTTAAATTACCAAAAATCAGAGAATTATCCAATTTAAATGAAAATTTCAGTACATATTTATTATTTACTTTTATAATGACTAGGGTTTTTTATTTTAAAAAATCTGAGAAAATGTTATTCTTTTTGTAATAACCACCAATATTTTAATGACTAAATTTTACTGAAATTAACACTTCTGCTCCCCCCCCCACTTCCCAGTAGATGGTGCCCCCACATGGTTAAAAGGCTTGGGGTAGTAACCACCGGCCCTGTTGATTATTATAGTTGATCATTGATAATATAACTTATGTTGAAAAAGCAAAACAAACGCTGCTGAAATAAACCCTTTTGGAGCTTCAACCTTGTCAGGGGTTCCTGCATAGTACGCACTGCACCGGCCCTGCAGATACACGATGTATATCATTAGTTGATGACTGACAATGTAACATCAATTTAAAAATAATTAAAAAAAAAAAAAAAAAAAAGAATGGCGGATGGTCATAAAACAGTGCTGAAAAAAAAATAGCATGGGTCACAACATGTCCCTCCCCCAAGTCCAGGGTTTCAAGAGTAAGACGTGCCAGCCATGAAAAGACTGGAGGCAGCAGAAATGTCGTTCTACAGAAGGATACTGAGAATTCCCTGGACAGATTAAGTAACAAGGAAGTCTTAAAATAAATGGCAATAAAAAGATTTACATTCAAAATCAGGAATAGATAGCTGAAATTACTTGGACACATAATGAGAAAGGTAGGCTTGGAAAACTTAATACTCACAGAGCATATTGAGGGCAAGAGATGTAGAATAATATCCAAAAAAAGAGGAGATAATGAGACAAAATAGAAAAGCTATTCAGATTACACATTTTGCCTCTTTATATCAGGTGTCTTCTGTCCGGAATGAGAGACAAACCCATGTGAGGAAATTGCATTGGAATTTTGACAAAGAGGTAGTAAATATCCTTATAAAATGCTACAGCAAGAATTTTTTTTTTTTTTCCTGAAGCAGTTAATGTCTGCTGGATTTTAAATGAATGCACTCTGAGTAAATCTCTGTTTTTTCTGTGTTTTACTTCTCTAGTTTGTAAAGATGCCTATTATAAAAAGATGAAATGCATTGTCTGAATGGCTTTTCCCTCATACATCACCACAACAGACATTTTATATCTGTAAGGACATTCATTTTTGTGGTTAAGAACTTTTTTACTTGTGTCTTATTATGAGGTCTGTGTGAAAAGTAATAGGACTGGGTTTCTTCTTTGTGAGATGTATCGTCCACAGTGAGTTGTTGCCACAGGGCCAAATGATTAATCAGTAAATCTACAAAAATGATCCTGTGGTGTTTGCTTTGCTCAGTGTACAAGAAGTGACGAGAGTTGTGGCAGAACAAATCATGGCTGCTTCATCATGACAATGCACCTTGCTCACAACATCCTGAGCATCTGATACTCATTGGCTGAGAGGGATATCACTGTACCGGAACAATGTCTTTATTCACCTGGTCTTGTTCTGTTTTCCCTGTTTCTATTCTCCAAGCTCAAGGAGATGATCAATTGGACTTGTTTTGAATGCATAGAGGCAGTGGTGTAAACATCCCCCGGGGCGGCCCGCTCAAATGTCACCCCAATGACCCCGATTCACCCTATGCTGAATGGTTAGCTGTAGCTAAATTTTCATACATGCTCTACCTCTACTTTACTGACCGGTACGTTATTGTTTACGTGTATGATCCAAGACAAAATCCAATATCACAAAATAATCAGTTCAAATCAAAAGATTTTTAAAATGCAACCGTTCACTTTAAGAACAACTAAATACAAAACACGGCAATACACAAAAGAATGACATTCGATACTATGGTCTTAGAATGAATGTTTTCTTTTTTTCATTGTGGCAAACTGGTCAATGACATCGTCAAAATCTGTTTGTCTTGTAAGCTCGTTTTCAATGGACAGCACAGCCAGATCCGACAGTCTCGACTGGCTCATGGTTGACGTAATTTTCTGTTGCTAATTTTCCGGTGTATAATTTTCTGGGTACCATTTAATTATCAATGATGTTTGAAAGTATTTTTCTTGATAAAAATGTTATATTTAATTTTTAAGCATTTTTCGGAACATTGTAAATCAACTGCATTCTTTTAAAGGTTACCTAGAGAATTTATGCAAAGTTTTATTTTTTTGTTTTTCTTTATACAAGTAAAATAAATTTACATCGTATATTGATGTTATTATGATTTTAGTTTTAGCGATAATTTAAAAACAATAAATATTTATCATTAGTACCAATAATGGAAAATTAAGTTAAAAATTTAAAAGAATCGTTTTTGGAATCGGAAAATAGGCACAAATTTTTCCGATTCCAATACCGTTTCCAATACCCCAAAAAGTTCCGATTTTTCCGATTCCGATTAATCGTCCCAACACTAGTAGATATATTCAAAAGTATATCACTCACTCAATGGAAAATTGTATCTCAGCGAATTGATACACAGGCAAGACTGAAATTGTTGCACTTTTGGCTTCGTATTTCGCTTTGTTGTTATTAATGATGCAGAGTTAAAATACCATATCATCCGATAAAATGTTACAACAATGTCTCTTGTTAGTAACCAAGATTGTAGCAACTGAAACACATGAAAGCTGAAAACACTGTTATTTTTCCTACTCAAAAATTTCCTGACAATTTATTAGAAAATTTCTGACAGGAGGGACAAAACTGGTGTGGGGTTCATAAATTATTTCTGGGGGGGTCATATGCCCGCGTGTGAAACCCTGTGTCTCCACTGTTTTCAGACTATTTTTGGCACCTTAGCCTGGTTGAAAAATTTTGTTGGGGATGACGTTGTGTCATCCCCTCCTGTGCTGGCACCCGGGGCGGTCCACTCCCCTTAGCTACGCCACTGCATAGAGGCCATCAAAAGGGCTGCAAGAGCTAGAGGCTATCCAAGAAGAATCCTTCCAGCTGTGCATAGATGCATAGCAGAGGAGGATTGCATTAGATCCGAGGGGTAATTATTTTGAAGGGGAAACCATGTAGTTTGTTTGGAATTGAAAGAAATTATTTGTGACACCAGTCCTGTTACTTTTTAGACAAATCTTGTATAATTGTTAATGTCTATAAAAATGATAAGTAAAAGGATTCTGAGAAATCATTTTGTTGTATCAAGGAATTTTTATTTTTTTTTTATTTTTCAGAGAAACATCAGAGACCTTCCATTTTGCAATGTTGCTGACCTGTTGTGCAGTATTACCTGCTGTCGTCACTCTTGGCAATAACTTTAGCCTTTGGGTTAAGGTGTATGCTGATAACAGGTAACACATGACCCCCAACTATACATATTTTTGATTGTCACTTATTTAGACATCTATTTTGATTTAGATTTCAGTATCATATAGTAGTCTCTTCTTATTCTGGGGGAGGATATACCCTGAGGTCCCCAATGGATGACTGAAATTGTAGGTAGTACTAAACCCTATATACCGGATGTTTCACAATTTTTGAAACAAAATGATTGGACACAAATCAAGGACCACAAATGATAGAGGAATGGAAATTACATTTATTGAAAGGTAAAAGGGTAACATTTTAGGATCTGCAACCATTTAATCTCAAACCTGAACCAAAATTGTCAAGAGGAGCCCTAAAATACATGCTCCAGATTTCTGCCATTCAGTTAAAGGCACCGTTGAATGCAAAGTGGTTGATATTGCATGTACATTCCTCCTGGATGATCACTTGACTCTTCTCAGTGATGGCTGCCTTCAATGCAGCAATGGTGCAAGGGTTGCCCTGGTAGATGTTGTCCTTGAGGAACCCCTAGAAGAAATCTCGGGATAGTTTAGTTCAGGTGTCTGTTCCGTTTCAGCTTTGCGGCTGATGAGATGATCCCCATACCATGGTAACATTAGCAGTGTGAGGAGGGAACCACTGTTCCTTCTTATCAAGGTCCTTACGCTCCTCAAGCCCCCTCCCATCTGAGAGGCTGCTGCTTTGTTTTAACAATTGTTAAACACCCTGGATGATATGTTTTTCGTACATACATCATACTTATTATAAAACCCAGGTTGTGTGTGTGTGTGTGTGTGTGTGTCAGTACGTTTATATATTGGATTGGATTTCCTACATTTTTCAACCGATTTCAACAAAACTTCACATAACTACGTAAAATTACCTTGCGGTGGTTCTGACAGTGCCAAAAATGGGAAAAACACAATTGTTTTTGCACAAAATCAATTTGAAAACACAATTAAGAGGAATCACGAGAATGAAAAGAGGACAACTCATATCGAGTTATACTTATTATAAAACCCAGATTGTTTGTGTGTGTGTTCATTTATATATGGGATCGGATTTCCTACATTTTTCAACCGATTTCAACAAAACTTCACTTTTTTTTTGACAGGTAGTGTATCTTATTGTCTTGCACACTTTTTTCTTTATTTTTACATTCAGAATGCTTTAAAAATTCCATTTACAAGACAATTGTTTATAATAAAATTCTATTCAATCGGTAGACTTATAACGATTGAAAACAATGTTTTGTTTGATTTTGGGTTTGACCAAGTCATAAAAAAAAACAAAAAAAACACAAAATCAAAAAAAAAAACTAATTAAGACATGCGTTTCCGTCAACCTTAAACAATAATCTTTGTCAATTTTATTTTTCAGTCTTTATGATGGTCGATACTTGATCTATCTCTTACTGTTACATTGCCGGGCAACGCCGGGCTCTACTGCAAGTATATGATAGAATTTCATTTATAAATTAGATACAATAAGAGATTAATAAAAAATAATTAAACTAAGAATGAAACTGATCAATTATACTAATATATTGTAATAAAAGTTATGTGATGGACAAAAGAATAGTTTGGACACAATAAGATATTAACAACAATAACTACTAAGATAGAACAATTACAACAATATACCGAAATAAAATGTGATGGATAGAAAATGTATTCTTATCATAGAACTTACCAACCTCAGTATAAATTCTTTTTTCTTATTAAGCTGATAATTTTCTACTTTTTCATATAAAATAAGCATCCTTTGGACTTGTATATTCTAATTGTTCGTATAACTACGCTTGCTATTTGAGACTATTATTAAGTAAAACTTATGAGTTGTTTATTTCTGGGCTTGACTGTAGATAAGAAACTGCAGAAAGCAAAATTAGTGTTAACAGGTGGGGAATCAATTGTAGATAATAAAAATTTTTCACGTGTATTACTGATAGTATTTGAACTTCTCATCGCTCTGATATTTCTCTTTTGTGATAAATGGTACCAATTGGTTGTGTGAGGACAAACAGAGGAAGATCCCTGAAAATATCAAGATGATATTTCTTGTTGATTATGAACAGTTTTTTTATTTATTTATTGACCCACTTCAATGATGTATATTGTAGACTAGCAGTAGAGCCCAGTGTTGCCCGGGGATGTAACAGTAAGAGATAGATCAAGTATCGACCATCATAAAGACTGAAAAATAAAATATGACAAAGATTATTGTTTAAGGTTGACGGACACGCATGTCTTAATTAGTTTTTTTTTTTTTTTTTTACTTAATTGGTCAAACTCAAACAAAAACATTCTTTTCAATCGTTATGAGTCTATCGATTGAATAGAATTTTATTATAAATAATTGTCTTGGAAAATGGAATTTTTAAAGCATTCTGAATGTAAAAATAAAGAAAAAAGTGTGCAAGACAATAAGAAACACTACCTGCCAAAAAAAAAAGTGAAGTTTTGTTGAAATCGGTTGAAAAATGTAGGAAATCCAGTCCCATATATAAAGGAACACACACACACACACAAACACACACACACACACACACACACACACACAAACAACCTGGGTTTTATAATAAGTATAACTCGATATGAGTGGTCCCCCTTTCATTCTGGTGACAGAATCGTGTTTTATCGTGTTTTCAAATTGATTTCATGCAAAAACAATTGTGTTTTTCCAATTTTTGGCGCTGTCAGAACCACTGCAAGGTAATTTTACGTAGTCCTGTGAAGTTTTGAAATCAGTTGAAAAATGTAGGAAACCGATCCAATATATAAATGTACTGACACACACACACACACACACACACACACAAAAATCTGCATTTTATAATAAGTAATATATATGTATATAGATAACAAAAGATAACATAGATGTTTTAATTATGTAATTGTTTAAAATGTGCTATATATTTATGGAGGAAGAGTGATCAACATTGGAGATAAGTTATGTAGATAAACCACTGTGGACATTTTTTTTTGTGTGTGTATTATGTGTGTGTGTGTATATATATACGCGTACGTGTGTGTCTCTATATGTGTGTGTATGTATGGGGAAGATAGTGGCCTCATATACCACAAGAATTACTCCTAATTATGAGTCATTATGTGTGACATTTTTTTGGGGTCTCATCTTCACACCATGAAACCCCACGAAATTTTTTACGAAACCAAACGATTTCAGTTTCATTTTTATCACTTCTGAGTGACCATATCCAAAGAAAGACTATTGAAAAAAGACTTTCAAATTTTAATAAAATTAAATTTTATCAACATTTATACCATTGTAAGAGAAAAAGATTGAACCAAAATTGTATGTTAAAAACATTTTTTTAATTGACTAGTTTTATGAAATAAATGTGAAAAATCTATTATTTGTTTACAAAAGAAATGAAGAAGAAAAAAGAGGAAATACGATATGATGTCTGAAAATGAAATCTATTTGTTTCAGTTTTAAAAAAAAAAAAAAAACTTTTTTGCGGTAAAATTAAGTTAACAACAAAACAGCAAGTAAAAAAAAAATAAGATTCTCTTATATCCGGGTTTGGTCTAATCAACACAGGCTCTAATTTTGGACCAGAGAAAATCTCTCTTATATCCGGGTCTCTTATATCTGTATTAAATTTTATGAAGTCGGGATTTTGTAATGATTTTACGCCGATCATGAAATAAAGTTGTTGTAAACAAGAAAAAAGAATGAAGATTTTTTTTTTCTTTTTATAGATAAATTTGTTTCTTTCTAGGGAATGCAACTAAATTAGATATTAAGAATAATTAAAAAAACAGTTCTTAATTTCACTTTTAAAATGTGTATATTTCTAGATATGCAAGTCTCCGTATTACTACATACAAATAAAATTGTTTTTATGTATCAAATACACGTAAAATTAGATATAAAAAAATAAAGTAAGCTTTAATCTAAGTTTTAATGTGTATATTTTCAAAACTGCAAGTCATTTTTTTAAACCCAAAGTAAAAATTATTCGTTTTTTTTTTGCCACTAGTATTCAGTGGGTCTGTAAATAATGTATTCAGTGGGTGTTTGTTACTGTTCTGCCTATAAAATTCTTCTAAAGAAGGAAAATTAATTAATTTTATTTTTACAAATATCTTTATGGTTTTATCTAGTGAATACACTTAAGATTATATATTAAAAATAAAATGATTAGAAAATAGTTATTTCAGTTTTAAAATGTGTAAAAAAAAGAACAGGTGCTACTCGCAGATTTAGAAATATATATATTATAAAAATGAATTTAAAAGCTTTTAATTATTTTTAATATTTAATTTTAGGTGTAGCATTCACTAGATAAAAACATTTATTTAGAGGAAAAATAATTCATTGATATTCCTTGTTTAGAAGAAATTTATTTGTAAAACCCCAATAACAGTTGACTGGTGTACCAGAAAAGAATTGCGGTATTTTTAATGATTTTAAACAGGAGGGTGTGATGATGATGATGATGATCATCACACACACATACATACATACATACATACTTACACAAATCCAAATTATACAACAACAAGCATTCATTGGATAATAAATCAACACTACTGTGTAATGGACAATTTATAAATCGCAGCTGTGCGACAATTTTATAATCGCTATATTTTCATGTAGTTGATTTCATGCACTTTTGGGAGAAATGGATCCCAAGAGCCTTCTTAGCTTAGTAAATATTTTCAGGAAATATCAGCTTCTAATTGGTAAATAAACACACAAGTGGGTGTTGCAATCCACCCATGCACAATATATTTTTTCAGCTCGTCAAGTTTCCTGCCAAGGTGCTGTGATCCTGTCACGTGATTGTATTATCTATAAATAGCAAACACGAGTTTGCCTCTTTCTCTTTTACTCTTCAAAATTCTGGTGAAGATGTGATCTTCAGCATTCTTGTCTCGACCATGGCGGTCAGACGTTAAAGCATATTCATGCATTCACGAACCTTCATGAATTTTTCCAACCTACATTACAAGTATACAGAACATTTCCAAACATGCAGCAAGAACTTTATTCTTCTAAAACTACAGTTTAATAATTAATTCAATTTTGTGAGCTCAGATGAAAATATTCCCAGTCTAAGAGACATAACTCCATCAGATCTTTAACTTCTACACATGTACATCAACACACAAATACAATGTTATGTTTTTTAAAACCATTTTGTTCCTTCTTGTATTTCATGCTTTGTGGTATTTTATGACATGCACCGGTGATCACGGTCGCAGTCCAGCACCATATATGTGACGTCAATATCTGACGCTGCGCCGTCGGCTCATGGTCAACTCCCAGTTGCGGCGCAAAGCTGTAAGGTTTCTTTCACCAACGTTTGGGGTTGACTCGTTGTCAATGCCACCAGCCTGTGTCCTGGTCGATCTGGTCATTTCCGGTTCGATACCAACCTTGTCGTTCCCAGCTTGCCTCCAACACCTGGCCACCGAAGTAACTGCTTTGATCTCAAGTCTAAGCTACCTACGTTGTGACTTTGATCTTAGGTAGACGAAATCAATCAGGCGTTGGGCCGTAGTGCAAGCTGAATTTGGGGTAAAGGTGATACCGCACAAGCATAAGTAAAAGAAAAATAATAAAACAAACTCACAAGGTTCAAATATGTTGAGAAATAACAATTAACTTTATCTATCTGTTGAATACAGGAGTGTGTTTCTCTCCCGGCCCGTTTCTAGGGATTCGTGACACTTTTTTGCGTTTCTTAAGCAAGTTATGGTATCTTAAGTCGTTCGTCAATAAAAACTTGCTTTTGGTAGGAAGACTAAGTTGTAAAGGACATAGAAATCTTGGTCATCTCCTGTGAGGCACTATTCTCCAAGCTCAACAGCTCTCTGTCAAATAAAACACTACCCTGAACACCCAGGACGTTCGCTTATATGGACACCAACCAAAATCAGGTTGGGGCCTGTCGTGGTTTAGTTTCTTTGACAATTCTTAATTCTCAACCAAAAATTTTCTTCATCCCCCAGAACAGGAAAATTTATTACTTCCCATTTTTGGAAGCTGATCACTTTCTCTTTCGGGGTTTTTTCTCTCTCGTTCGTGAGGAGAGGTTGGAGGAGAATTATCCTCCTAGACTCTTCCTTTCTCATATTGGTATCTTATAACAATCCTCTCAGTGGGTGTCAACAACTTCCCCGCCTTTCTCATATGTTCACCTTCGCCCATCACTCACGCCACCACTCAGCCAATGATCGCTCGGCAGCGTGGGTGTAGCTAGACTTCTTAAAATTATCGTCCAGAAAAAAAAAATTCTCTTTTCCTTTCTTTCCTTCTTTTCTATTGGCCAGAGTTCTTATGAATTCCACGTGGCCCTAATTAAAATTTTATCTTATTCTGAGTAACCCAAAATCCACTTAGCAGAATCTCCACCAATTCATTAATCACTGCTAGTCAACTTTTAAACTGGGTGGTCATTTTTACTTGATAAACAAATTCTTTATTTTTCTCGGGTATTAAAATTTTTGTATCACCAGATGCTCATTTTCTAGTCACCATGTCTGACAATAATAATGATCCCCTTTCTCGATCCTCTCTTCTCGTGTCAATATCTGGACATACAACAGATGGGTCTCCTCGCTGGACACAAGAACCAAAACTAAATGATATCTCTGAAAGATAATTAGTGGCTATTTTTTTAGGGTTGTCTCACTGAAATTGCTTCTCAGTCACATGCGTGGCCCAGTTTTGTTTATCTTTTACAATGGTCATTCCTCTTAACATACCTCTACAAGGGGCTTCATTTTTGGGCTTTTTAAAATCCACATCATAAATTAATTTCTGGAGAGCTATACCATTTTATTTTCTCTCTCAAAAATGTGTTGTCCAAAGACACAAATATAGATATTTTATGCAACTATTTCTTTTGTATTTTACCAATTTGTTAATAAATATGGTATTTATAGTTGACAATTTGTTCAAAAGTTTAACAAACTCTAGTTTAATGCAAGTTATAAATTCTATGACTAAATTACCTTCAAAGCTTAAAAACTAAATTTAGGTTAACAATTTCTACTTTATTACCCACCATGATTTGCCGTTTTCGGTTTTTCAATTCCATTTTTTTTTAACGCATGTCTATAAATTTTTATTACCCTTTAAAACCAAGTATTGACCCCTTATGCACCAGTTAACAGCTTTCAAAATGACACACCTTTCAACAAAACAATGTTTGAAAGTTGAAAAGTATATGGGGTGTTTATTTCATGTCACGGGTCAGAGAAGAAATAAACATCTTCCTGGCTGTAGCTTAGGAGTCTTCTAAATTAGAAGATTGAGTGTACAATTTCAAGAATATTGATAAAGATTGGCCACATTGATTTTGGGGAAACAAAGTAATGTGTAAAAGTTAGTCTCAAAAAAAAAATTTTTTTTTCGCATTTTTGACTGTTTGAAGCAAAATATCGTTTTAACTTGCTGTAAAAAAATAATTCAATGAAAAAAGCACATACAAATTACATATTTAGAAAGATTATTTTATTTTCTTTCCAGTCATATGAATATTTTTAAGATTGGACCAGAAATAGACAAGAGTTTGTGAGTTGCAAATTTATCAATTTCAAACAAAATCAGATATTGACTGGAAATGCTATCATTACACCAAAAAATCAATAGCTTTCTTAGAAAGCAAAAATACTAAATTCAAAAACAAAAAAAAGAATCGAAAACAGCGGTATCAAGGTAAAAAATATGGAAACTGATACCAAAACAGAAATTGCCAAACTGACCAACTCTATTCACCTGTTATGTTGTCTGATGGCAACACATTCCTTACAGACAAGAAAGAAATTATATCACAATGGAAAGAACACTTTGAAAATGTCCTTAATTCTACCTCTGTCATCGATGATGACGTCATTGCTTCAATTCATCAGTGACCAAAAATTTCCCAGTTGTCTCTTGAGCCATGCCTAAAGAAAATTCAGGATTCTATCAAGCAATTGTCCTCAAACAAAGCCCCTGAGAAAGATGCTCCTCAAAATTTTTAAATATGTTGGGAAGACACTGGTTATGAAACTCCTTGAGCTTTTTAAAGTCATATGGAAGGTTGATTCTATTCCACAGAACTACCAAAATGCTTGTATAAAACATCTGTTAACAAAAGGCAAAAAAGGTTGTATGTGATATTTCTCATGGCGTTGCACTTCTAAGTATCACTGGCAAAATTGTCAACAGAATAATCAAATATCGCATTGATGATATCTATCCCGAATCTCAATGTGGTTTTTGTTCAGGTCTTGGAACCATTGATACGATTTTTTTTCACTTCGTCAGGTTCCTGAGAAAGTTCGAGAAGAACCATGAATTCTATACTGTCTTTGTCGATCTAACCAAAGCACTTGACACTGTAAACAGAGGTGATCTCTGGAAAGTACCCAGAAAGCTTGGCATACCTGAAAGTATGCTAAATGTCATCAACTCATTTCACAAAGGAATGAAAGAATCTGTTCTACCTAATGGAGAGTTTTCAGAAACCTTTCATGTAACAAATGGCACAAAACAAGGTTGTGTCATGGTTCCTTTACTTTTCGGTCATGCTGCACCATGCTTTTATTGATCTTGAAATTGGTATGAAATTTGAATTCCGCACAAGTAGCAGCCTTTTTAACCATCAATGTTTTAAATGAAAATCACTGACTCGAGAAAGCATTATTCGTGATCTCATTTGACACTATGATCCTGGTCACCTCAATCAAAGAAGGTCAAGCGGTCATCAGTTGTTTTTCCACCACTTGCAATGCATTTGGATTAACTATAAGCACAAAGAAAACTGAAATTGTCCATCAACCAAGGCGACTACATCTAAGCAGGTCAAAGGTGTAAAACAAATACTACCCCCTGCCCATACCTTTCCACTCGTTCCCATTTCTGTTGGCAGAAACAACCTAAAGTATGTGAAATCATTCTCGTACTTAGGAAGCAAAGTCAATTCAAGTGCCTCTTTGGATGACAAAATAGTTAAACTGAATATCAAAGGCAACCAATGCTTTTGGGAAACTTAAGCATCGCCTATATAGACATTCATGGGATTTCACTGTAAATGAAAATCAGTGTCTATCGACACAGTCATTCCCACCACACTTCTTTATGAGTCAGAATCGTGGACACCATACAGGACGCACATCAATCAACTTGATGCTTTTCATCAACGCTGTCTTCATTCAATATGCAGTTATACATGACAGGACAAAATTTCTAACCTTGATCTTTTCATCAAATGTGTTGTCGGTGGTATTGAATCCTTTCTGATGCAATCACAGTTCAGATGGGCTGGTCATGTCATTAGAATAAGTGATGATTAGTTGCTGAAAATTCTCATGTATAACCAACTTTTTCATGGTATGCATAACATAGGCGATCCTTGGCTACACTTCAAGGACAAACTTAAATACAATTTAATTGCTGCAAACATCCCTAAAGAGGAATTCAAACTTGCTGTTGAAAACCGAGCAAACTGGAGAAATACCTGCTACTGAGGTAGAACTAACTTTGAAAAGAATCGTCTGAACCATCAGAGAATAAAGAATTAATACTAAATCTCGGGCTAATACATCAGCTCATATCACGGTCAGTCTTTCAGTATGCCCTTCATGTGGATTTGTTTGCAAATCTCGTGCAGGATTGTTGTCTCATACGAAACAAACATAAAAATTCAACTGAAAGACACTCATACGTCAAAAACGACAGGAGATTCCATCATCATATATGTACACGTGTGTGTATATATATATATATATAATGAATATCTACATATGTATATATGTCTCTCTCTCTCTCTTTCTATATATATATATATAATGTGAAAAGTGTGTGTATATAAATAAATATATATATATATATATATATATATATATATATATATAATGTGAAGTGTGTGTATATATATATATATATATATAATGAAGAAGTGTGTGTGTATATATATATATATATATATATATAATGAAGTGTGTGTGTGTATATATATATATATATATATATATATATATATATGTGAAGTGTGTGTATATATATATATATATATATATATATATTATATGCTTAGTACTTATTAGAAAGCGCTCAATATCAGAGATAGAGCTAACATATTTGGTTGGATAGATGTGAGTTTGTGACCCTGTGTTTCACGCTTTAGCAATCATCAGACAAACTGATTAATTTTAAAAAAATTTTGGGTTTATTGTGTGTATTGGTGTTATTATGGAAGTGGTGGGGAAACGTTGTTGTTGTGTCATCGTACTAATGCAAACATTGATGTATGTTCATACGTCTAATGGAGTACGCAGACACATATTCATACTTGGTCGTCCATTGGGACTCATACGTATATAAACATATGTGGGCAGTTTCTGATATGACATATGTATGTATACGGGTGGTGTTGTGTCTATACATATGCATTTGTATGTTGAAATTCAAAGATTGGGAGTGTAGCGAAAATTTCTCGTGAATGTCTCCATGTCATATTTTTATTTTTCCAGTGAATAAATTTCCTTGCATGTATGTATATACGTGTGGTGGGGTTTGTATAAAATTATGATAGGTAAAAATTATTATTATTCATTTTTATATTTTTGGAAAAAAAAAAAAGTGAGGGGTTTATTTGTTATATTTAAAGCTGGTTATTTGTTTGTTTTTGATGACTGTGTATATGTAACAGGTAGAAATTTGTAATCCTTATTGGTTACTTTATATGGTGATGTTTAATATTTAATATGCCGGGTGAGAGGGTAGTTTATGTTAATAATTATAGTGGGTCTATATGATATGATGTGATAGTAATGTTGCAAGGGATTGGAGACAATGATAATATAATTAGCTAATAGTTATTGTAAATTGGTAGAAGTGATTAGTAATGGTGGTGGGAGAATGATAAAACCATAAATGTAGTTATAGTGGTGATAGCTTGAACTAAAAAGTGGTTGTTGGTGTTTTATTTAATTTTGTTATATGTATTAATTTATTTTGGTATAAATCCTGATAATAGGTATTCCGTGTAAAATTATGATAGTTGAAGATTGCTATATTTTTTATTTTTAATTTTAAATTTACAAAAAAACATTGTTATTATATTAAAGCTGGTTATTTCCTTGTTTTTTAGTTTTTTGATGACTGTATATGTGACTGGTATAAATTTCAGTTTGTAATCCTTATTGGTTATTTTTATGGTGGTATTAAATATGCTGGGAGAGGGGGTAGTTTACGTTAATAATTATGGCAGGTTTATATGGTAATGGTAGATGTGGTGTGATAGTAATGTGTAAGGGGGTTGGTGCCAATGATAATATAAGTGGTTAATATTGTAAATTGTTAGTAGTGATTAGTAATGTTGGTGGGAGAATAATAAAAACCTATAAATGTAATTATTGTGGTGCTAGCTTGAACTAAAGAGTGGTTGTTGGTATTTTATTTTCTATATTTATTTGTTTATTTTTATTTATTTTGGTATGAATCCTGGTAATGAGTATTTATTCTCATGGTTACATATGGAAATTATATCTGATCTTATTGTTTTTTTTGTTTTCTTTTGTTTTTTTTATTAAGGTATTAAATATGCTCGGGGAGTAATATACGTTAATGATTATAGTGGATTTATATGTTAATAGTAGATGTGATGTGTAAGTGATGGTGTTGGGTGTTGGTGGTAATGATAATATTATTAGTTAATAGTTATTGTAAAGTGGTAGAAGTGATTACTAATGGTGGTGCAATGATAATAACGATAGATGCAATTATTGTGATGGTATCTTGAAATTAAATTGTGATTGTTGGTGGTTTGTCTTTTTTATCCATTTGGTATGAATTCGGATAATAGGTACTTGTTCTCATGACTACATTTGGAGATTATCTCTGATTTTTTTGTTTACTAAATTCTTTTGCAGTCTGTGTGATATTATTGCTACTTTTTCGTGTAGGCAAAGTAGGCATTTTTTTGTAATGTTGTTGTAGGCAGGGGCTTTTTTCAATATTTCCCAACTTATTGTTGGTGTGATGTTTTTGTCTTTTTGCTGCCATATGTATGTAGAAAGTGTTGTGCTGTTCAAATATTTCCTGTTGGTGAATGAAAGGTTGGGATTGTTATTCCTCATCTTGAATGGACCTTCGGTGGCACCGATGTAGTGCATTATGTTGTTGTTTGCACTTGGCCTTGTATATTGTGTTTGTAAGTTGGCAATTTCCCTGGAGTGGACATGTTGTTCTATTTCTGCAGTTACATATTGAATCCTTGGTTTCATTTTTGTAGGTTGTCATTTTTTTGTTGTGGCTTTTGATTATTTCTGTTATGTTTTTTGTGCAGCTGTAAAAGTTTAGGAATATTTTGCCTATGTTCGTTTTAACGGTTTTGTTATATGGTGGATTAAACCAGATAATGTTTCTCTTTCTGTTTTTGTGTTTTGGCTGTGGAGGTATATATTGTAGTTGTTGTGTGTAACCACTTGCTTTTAGTGCTTCATTGTATGGTGCTTTTTTGCTATTGAAAATGTGTATGTTAGATGAGTTCTCAGTCTGCGGCTGATTGATTTTGGTATTTGTTTGATGATAGAAGGTGGATGGTTGGAGGGTGTGTGTATGTAAGTTGGGGTGTCATTTTCTTTTTTGTACGGTTCATATGTGTTGTTGATCAGGTTAAGAGTGACGTCTATATATATATATATATATATATATATATATATATAATGTTTGTGTGTATATGTACACGTACATATATATGTACACAGTAAGACGAAATGGAAAAATTTCTTGTGACACATTTCATCCGTTATGATTTCAACAAACTGGGTTTATGGCTAGTTACAACAACATCAATAAACACAGTCTGATGAAGTACTAATTGATGAAATATTTCACGAATATCCTTTTTCTATTTTTTCTTACAGTTTCCTCTCTCTCTCTCCCTCTCTCTTTCCCTCTCTCTCTCTCTCTCTATATATATATATATATATATATATATATATATATATATTTTTCATTAAATATGGCTGATTTGTGATTAATCCTTTTATCTAATTTTTCTTGTGTTTGTATAAGATTTTTCATGTCTGGACATAAATTGTATAAAAATCATTGGAATATTTTATATATCTGAGCATTTTTGGCAATTCTTTTAGCCATTATCCAGGGTGTTTTTTCATTTTTATTTTTAACTGAATGTGTATATATATATATATTTTTTATGATTATATCTTGAGTTATGGGAATGCCAGCACATTGTGGCCATGTTCATAGTTGCTCTTATTGAGTGTTAGCTTTTTCTTCTTTTATTATAAATGCCCCCCATCCCACAAAAAAAGACTAAAAATTATGGAAGCATTGATAATAAAATAGAAAAATCCAACATCAACATACACATTCAGTTAAAAATAAAAATAAAATGTCCTTGATAACAAAACAGGTCATAACTTTCATCTATTAAAGGTGACACTTAGAACAAAAAAGCAATTTATTATGTAGAAAATACTTAATGTGAGTTCTGGTTAGTATTTTGCTATCTATAATCACGTGTCAAACATGCTTTATTATTACACATATAAAAAAAATTCAAAATTCTTTTTAAAATACTTGGATCACTAAATTGTGATAAGCTTTTCGATTTATGATTAGTAAATATAGTTTTTATTTAACAACAACACCTAACTGTTACAAATTAATATGTAATTTTGAAAGACATAAAAGTTTAACAAAAAATATAAACAATTATTGTAAAAATTTGTAATTTATGGAAAAATGTTTTTTCTTAAGACAGTTGTGCTGTTAATATATCTTATTCATACAAATAATTAAATGCTTTTCTAATCAAATAATCTCTTTGTATTTTTTTATTTCACAATTCAGAGCAGATTTTGTGTAATTAGAGATCCTGTTTTACAAAAAGAAATTGATGATTTAAATTCTCTAAGGAGTTCTGCTTTTAACTAATATAAACATTAAGCAGGTCAGAATTTAATTTCTTTGAATTTCATAAAATTAAATAAGTTGGGGGTAACAGGTGCAAAAAAATTTATTTTTACTAAGATTCTCTAAAATAACTTCTTTCATTTGTGAATAAATCCTGAAAGTTTCAGTAAAATCTGATCATTATTTGATTTTTGCAAGAATTTCCAAATCAATGTGTTTTTCACCACAAAAAAGATGCTAAAATTTGATATGATAATTTATAGTCCACCCACTGACACAAGAAAAACAAAATTTTTTGCCAAAATTTTGAATATTCTAAAAAGGATTAAAAAATCTAATCAAATAATCAAAAAACACTCGTGTCTAGCCTCTTAATAATAACAAAGATTTTGATGATAAAACTTTGTTGTTATCAAGGCCGCTCAACTAACAATGACAAACAAAGAGCAATGTTCTGAATCTGCAGAGTGCTGATAACTTGCCAATTCACAAATACTTATCTCTCAAGCTTGCAAAATCTTCTCGGCAATGGTGGTTGGCAGGCATCCTGCTCCTTCTTGGTGCGTCATGTTTGTCCAGCCACTTTTAAACTTCTTGATCCACTCATACGCACCTCTACATGTTAGGGCACTGTTGCTGTATTGTGTTAAAAGCACCCGATGAATTTTAGCTCCTGACACACCTTCAGACCAGAGAAATTGGATAACTCCTCTTTATTCCTCCTTGTTATACTCTTCTAGCAGAGCAGCCATTGTGATAGCATCAATAAAACTGGCGCAATCAAGATCAAACTTTGATCACATGACTGCAATAGTACCGATTATAAGCCTGCATGAGTAAAAGGCAGGGCAAGATATCTAAAGATATGTTAGGTCAAAAATGGTATATCATTTTTGACTTACCCTCATATATGTCAGACGTTATAGAATAATTCTTGACCTGACCCGCTTGTGAAAAGCTGACCAAATTAACAAACATCAGAGTTTAGTTTTGGATGCCTTTTAGGTTGGGGTAATGATTTTTCAGTACCCTTTGTAGCTTTTGTATGTTGAGACTTGTTCGTAGATTGTTTAAAAAGCATAAATTTTTATATTTGGAGTCAGTGTTACCATTTTTGTGTTGCCCCCCCTCCCCTTTACAATTGGAATTTAGGTTACCATTAACAATAGGTAATTATCTGCTTACATGTCAATACCTGTTACCATCTTTGCTTAACAAACATGTACATACATACACTTGTATATATCAACTTCTGAGGTGTCAGTTTCTGTATTATGACCATATATGCTTAGATGATATAATGCAAGTAGGAAGCAAAGAAGTTCTTTGGAAAGAATGCGTCAAACTGTCATTAAATACATTCAAAGTTCCCGTAACTTGGTTGATGAAGGTGTCATTTAAGCTTTAGATTTTTTCTTTTAATAAAAACCTGAACATTTTTTCCCTAAGTGGCTTCACTGTTATGCTAGATAATTTTTCTCGACAGAACCTATCTTGCACCTTTATAAGTCTACCATTTGTCTGTGCATTTAATAGGGTTGTGCCAGTGATGTAATGGACAATGGCTTGGAATTCACTTATGCACAAATGCCCTTGGGAAAGGTATGAATTCATTTCCTCCCCCAGCTATGGGTTAAATAGTAGAATTTGTATCTTAAAAATCATTGTTATTCTAAAAATATTGTTAATTCAACATTGACAACAATTACCATATAAATATTTCTAGAAAAGGCATAGGAAAGCTATGTTATGGCAATGGGAGAGTGACTGAAGCTGAGATGTCAGGTCAGGACTGATAATATTGCAGATTCTTTGGATTTTATCAAGAATCTCTAAATATATAGCAGAAGCACCAGACCAGATGTTGCAGCAATATTCAAAGCAAGGATGAATGGTAGAATTATAAATACGTTTTATATAGATTTTGGTGAGAAAAATTGTCTAGGATGACACAGTGAAGCAACTTCCCTTGCAATAGGCCCGGAAATGGACTCAGTATTCTACTTTATGTATGTGGAAAATGTTCACTCAACAAGGTTTACTTAGTTTCCTTTCAACATAATGTTCAACCATAAAGAAATAGGTTTATACTAAAACATATAACACCTACAATAGATCATCTACAAACTTTATATCTAACATTTACTCTGAAAGTGTAAAATTATGTACAAAATGTCCGTATACGGCTTAAAATTGCATTTGAAATATTTAGAGTTTGGCATTAAATAACCTAGAGAGGTGTTGATATGCTGTTAGACTGAAACAACCAAACAAACTTTCTTGGATGTTAGCCTCGGCCATGCTGATAGAAGGTATAAAAGCTTCTCCAAGATTATTAAGAGAGAGAGCAGATATGTTTTGGAGGTATTAGAATTAACAAGTCATTTCTTGCCTCGGTTAACAACAGATTGTAGGTAATTTTGTTTTGATCAAATGCCAATTTGACTGTAAACTGATCAAACTTACCATTAAGCCATTTTAGAACTAATAACAGGGAACTGGTGTAGAGAGTGCTACAAAGTTTCTTAAAATCCCTCTTCAGAGTTATCCTTCTCTGTTGTTATTAACAAAGGCTAGAGAGTTCATTTTGTCCTGCTATTAAACCCATAACTGGAGCAAGAAAGAGATGGATATATAGGGTATTTATGCAGAATATATAGGATATATTTGGGCAACAATTTTTAATTTATACAAATTTGGTTAACCAAAATTCTTTGTTTATGCTAGGGAAATCTTAAAAGTGTTCTTGCTTGCATTGATGTGCATGTATCATAAATGATTGTTTGTGAAAAAAGTGGAACCATTATGCCAAGTTCAAATTCCAGCCAAGGCTGTTTCATTGCCTTTTAAGCAAATATTCTTGGGAAAGGTAGGAATCCATATCTTCTCTCCCCATCTATGGGTTAAATAGTAGGGTAGATTGGGCTCTTTAGCTTTAGTTATCAAACAATCTAGAAGAAGAATAATTGTTAGGCATGACACTAGCAAATCTTTCCTATAGAACCCTACTTGCTGCAGAGACAACAACAACTACATTTAGTGCGTTGAGAGTTATAGCCCTACACTCCACAGGGCAGTTTACAGGGTTAATATACAGAGATATATTTCTTGCTTGTGCAAATAATAACTGCAACCAAATATACAGACATTATGGTCTTTGGTTAGACATTACTAAAATTAATAAATAGTAATGCAAAATTAGCATAAATTCTTAAATAATATTAGTATTAGCATCGACATAAACTGGCCGTTACTTTTGTGCATTGTCCCTTACTCTGAATTGGTATTATTTGTGTAATCCCCCACCTGTCCACCTTGTGTTTTGTTTTGTTTATGCAGATCAGGAAATGAAATGGGTGTTAGGAGGAGGATGTGAATTTCTCACTTGTTATTCATGTTGTTATTGTTATGAGCTTTTCACACTGAACAGACCCGAATAGATTTTGTCATTATATTTTGATTGAAAGGACAATGAAGTTTTATATCAAAAGGGTTGAGTAATGCTTTGAGATCTTTTCAAAGAAGAAATAGGTAGCATTTAAATTCTAAATAAGCACACACAATCTCAGCTTTGAAAATATCAGATGATTATCCTGCGGTCAGTGGCCTCTACGTAGGGATTGGGGGTTAAATATCATGATCACTAATCCAAGCGTACTTCAACAATACATCACAATATCAAACAGCTCAGTTAAATTTTTTTTTTTTTTTTTTTTTGTCAGTATAAGAATGTTAAAGCCATATCAATGCGGCATCTAAGTTTAAATTCTTTTTATACATTTTCACTTTGTCATTTGCACATTCTATATATAAATATTTACACTATTTACATTGTTCAAACGGTTGTCCTCATGTTTATTGTCATATTCATAATATTTCAGTCATTGTATGCTCTGGCCTTCTTCAGGTGATACTGAACCCTTTATTTAGTCTATGGGGATAGATTATTCTAGTTCCACATGCCATGCCTTTTTTGGATATCTCAGTAACTCAATTCTCCAAATTTTTGTTAACCTCTGCTATGGCTAGGGATTGAACAAGTCACTGGATTACTTTAACTCTTTTATCCACTTGACCATGGATCTCCTTGGTTGAAGCAATCCAGTGACTCTACTCAATGAGTTGTAAGTTCTTCTCGGCCAGGAACTGCCAGATGCTCAGAGTATTGTGAGCAGGTGCATTGTCATGGTGAAGCGGCCACAATTTGTCCTGCCACAGCTCTCATCTCTTCTCATGCACTGAGTGAAACAAACACTGCAGGATCTCTATGTAGACTTGCTGACTGATCGTCTGGACCTGTGGCAAGAACTCACTGTGGACGATATCTCTCGTATTCAAAAATGGATAATGATTTTACTTTTCACACAGAACTTGAATATTACTTTAAACGTTATTTTTAGTGGATACCTGTATTTGAGTAGATGCTGCATTTCATATTTGAATAGGATTTATTTGGTCTACGACCTGCACAATCAAGAAAACTCATTAAAAGAAAGTGTGCCTATTTGATCTGGCATGTTTTAACAGCACACCTATAAAGTGCTTCACAATCAAGCAAGGTAGTATTTGCCTTGAAAGCACACTCATTCGTTCAGATTTTCTTAAAAGGCATATCTGATGAGTTTCATATCCAAAACATAAAGCAACTTCTATAGAATGAATGAAGTTTGTTTTTTTATTACCAAACATTTAGCCTATAGATTTAGTGCCAAACATTTAGCCTATAAACTGCATCTAGAGATTATATGCAAGTTATAAATTGGTATAAAGAGTTGCGTCTTTAATGTTAAAAGTCCCATTATGACGTTGTTTTGATTTTACTCAATATTATTAACTTAGATATATAGTGATAGAGAAAACTATTGTTTCTGATTGGAAAAAATTTTACTAAGTTAACAAAACAGTCTAATTTGACTGTCAGTAGTTTATTTGCAACTATTTATTTTGATACTTTTACATTATTATACCTTGTAAAACTAATGTAAAAAAATAATATGAAAAGATTTTAGAACAAATTTGTCAATTTCTTAAAGGAAAAACATAAAAAAAACATTTTATTTTAAAAATAAAAGATATATTAACAAAAAATAATAAGAACCTCCTAAAATTTATTGCACAAATGGTCCTTTCTTTTTTAATAACACTTAGCAGCCTATTGTCAACATCTGATGTTAGATTTGCAATTTTAGCAGCTGGTAAGTTGTTTGCAGCAACTTTAACTGCCTCCCAGAGGTCACACTTGCTGTTGAATTGCCTTCCATTAGAATAAATATCTCTCTTGAGGATGCTCCACAAGTTATCAATGGGATTCAAGTCACAGCTATTTGAAGGCCAGTCCATAAGAGAATCTTCAACAAATCCCTTTTCTTTCAACCAGGATTTAGTAAACTTTGATGCATGACCTGGTGCGTTGTCTTACATAAAGATCATAGATCTACGCTTGGCTAAAGACTGGTTATCAATCCATTCAAAGAAATATTGCTCTAGAAAATCACAGTAACTTTTGGAATTCATTTTAACCTCGTCTTTCAGTTTAAATGGACCCACGAGCTCATTACCCAGCCCATATCATCATCCCACCGCTGCCTTGTTGGCGTTTAAAAAATTTTCTTGAGTCATGTTGCTTGCAAATCCATCCTCAAGCCCATCAAGGGTGATCCTTGATTCGTCTGTAAAAAGCACTTTACTGAAATCAGTTTTCATGTATTTTTTTGCCCACTGCATTCTTCTTTCCTTATGTTTTTTTGTTAAAATGGGTTTCTTTATTTGATTTTTTTTTACATCAGCAAACTTCCTTAATGCTTTACACCTTGTTTCCCTTGACACCGTAGGAGCTCCAGCGGCCTCAAATATGAACGCACTTGACGCATTTGGGTTTCTTATTAATTCTCTTCGGATATGTGATAGATCTCACTTTGTTAAATTCTTGAATTCAGCCTGAGACTTTTTTTTCCTTGGTAGAATTCCCATTTGACATATTTTCTTGATTGTTCGATGATCCCTTTTCAAATCCTTAGAATTTTGAAGCAAAGATTTTCCTTTGCTAATTTCTTTGATTATATAGTTTTTTTTCATTCATTGTTAGTTCTTTTTTATGAGCCATAATACTAAATTCTAGTTCTTGCAAATAATCTCTTGACACTGCAAATTGCTATAATTACTGAAAAAATACTAAATATCAATCTGAAATTGAAAATTGGGACTTAATTGCTTTCATGTTTACTCGCTATACATAAGAGTACAAAGTATTTCATTGGATAACACATATCTATGAATTTTACATAAAATATTTGATAATACCTCTTTTGCATATAATCTCTAGATGCATTTTAGATTTAGTGCCAAACATTTAGCCTATAGATTTAGATAGATGGTATTTAAATATCTAGACATAAATACATGCATATTATTGGTATAAATAATAATATATATATATATATATATATATATACACACACACACACTGTATATACTCGAGTACAGTGCAAGTTTTTATGACCAGTTTTTTGCACAAAGATGGGCGGGGTCGCATTATACACAGGTAATTGTTTTGAAGAGGTTGTAAATCATGCATTTTTGGTTACCACTTGCACTATGCATAGTGTTGAGATGTTGAGTGTTTCCGCATGGGTGTATTGAAATAAGGACAAACACATACGTAGGGAAAAATACTGGTATATCTGAAGAGGTATTTGCAACAGAGAGATTAGTAGTCAAGCGAACGCAGGTTAGTCAGTAACAATCAGGAAGAGTATAAAGTCCAACTGTATCTTCCGGTAGAGACGGAAGTGTGATGGTCACCTGATCTTCCCAGAACTCTATAGAACTGTCCTATTAGTAGTAGAGAGATCAGTCCATTCTGATGAGAAGGTGGGTGTGCCCCAACATATAGTTAAATTTTTTCTGGAAGTGTTAAATTCTTGAAAAAAAATATTCAAGTGTCACACTATACATGACGTCAGCTTATACACGAGTATTCATCCAAACAAGTTTGATTAAAAAGAACTGACATGTTCTGTCTGTTTCATTTTTTATTATACTTTTACAGTTTTCAGATAAAATGCTGAGTATTATATTCAAAGTTGTGGATAAATTGTCCAAAATTCATATTTTGTTCAAGTATTTTCGACTTTTCAGTCCTTATCAAGACCCGATGTGGTGTCTGTGTCGTAGTTTTAACTCCTTTGTCTGCATCTTAGTATTCGTTAGGACACTGGACATTTGAAATGGTTTAACGTGACATCATTGGGAACGAGGCAATATAAAAAGATTGCGATTTACTTTATTTTATCAATTTCCTTGTTAATTTATAATACTAATATGTTCGCACAGCAATTATATCATATGCACTTCAAAATACTAACTCTTGTGGTAAATGTTATCTTATTTAATGTACGCTGTTTATTTTGTATATTAATAACTTCTAGAGTTTTGACTCTTCCCTTTCAACTGGTACTATAAAGTTTTTTGGTGTGAAGTAATATTTGTCTTATGTTGAGAGTTACATTTTGGTCGTTCATGGTGTGTTGGTTGATGTGTGCATGGATTGCACTAAGTTTCGACACGTGGCAGGTCAATCTGTGTGAAAGTGTGATGCATGTGTGCCCAATTATTAGTGTCATAGATGGAATCTCCCAAAGGACATGAGAATTCATGGACAACATTATTTTTACCTGGTGGGGTGATTTATGAGGCCTGGTGTTAATGGTGATAATTAAGTTAGATGTAAACTTTTTAAAATAGATGATAAATCTTTGTTAGGATCATTGAGTGATATGTATGAGTGAATTATAATTTTAATTGCATCTTTTCATCCTGTTAATAATTAGGGTGCATTTGATTACTTTATTTTGTTAGTTGTATAAAACTTAAATTTTGTGTGTGCATTTGTAACATGCATAAATATAATAGGCTAGAAGTAGTCGTATACTCAATGTGCAGAATCTGGAAGTTGGTGGTGATAAATGCCAACGATGCATGGTGGCACTGTTCTTTTTTTTTTCTTTTTTTATTAGTTTACTCCAAGAACTGCAATAATGCCACTAAGACACAACAGGGGTACCGGAAGTGAAAGAGAAGGGAAAGACATTAAAAGGAATGGGGAATCCAATCCTAAACAGGAAAGAAGGGATAAACCTCTACTCCTGTTCAAAAAACTGATGATAATGCCACTAAGATGCAATGGGCTACTGGAAGAAAGAAAGAGAAGGAAAGACATTAAAAGGAATGGGAATCCAATCCTAAACAGAAAAGAAGGGATAAACCTCTACTCCTGTTCAAAAGACTGATGATAATGCCACTAAGATGCAATGGGCTACTGGAAGAGAAAGAGAAGGGAAAGACATTAAAAGGAATGGGGAATCCAATCCTAAACAGGAAAGAAGGGATAAACCTCTACTCCTGTTCAAAAAACTGATGATAATGCCACTAAGATGCAATGGGCTACTGGAAGAGAAAGAGAAGGGAAAGACATTAAAAGGAATAGGGAATCCAATCCTAAACAGGAAAGAAGGGATAAACCTCTACTCCTGTTCAAAAGACTGATGATAATGCCACTAAGATGCAATGGGCTACTGGAAGAGAAAGAAAGAAGGAAAGACATTAAAAGGAATGGGGAATCCAATCCTAAACAGGAAAGAAGGAGAAACCTCTACTCCTGTTCAAAAACTGATGATAATGCCACTAAGATGCAATGGGCTACTGGAAGAGAAAGAAGGAAAGACATTAAAAGGAATGGGAATTCAATCCTAAACAGGAAAGAAGGGATAAACCTCTACTCCTGTTCAAAAGACTGATGATAATGCCACTAAGATGCAATGGGCTACTGGAAGAGAAAGAGAAGGAAAGACATTAAAAGGAATAGGAATTCAATCCTAAACAGGAAAGAAGGGATAAAATCCTGTTCAAAAACAGGAAAGACTGGAGAAAGAGAAGGATAAACCTCTACTCCTGTTCAAAAAACTGATGATAATGCCACTAAGATGCAATGGGCTACTGGAAGAGAAAGAGAAGGAAAGACATTAAAAGGAATGGGGAATCCAATCCTAAACAGGAAAGAAGGATAAACCTCTACTCCTGTTCAAAAGACTGATGATAATGCCACTAAGATGCAATGGGCTACTGGAAGAGAAAGAGAAGGGAAAGACATTAAAAGGAATGGGGAATCCAATCCTAAACAGGAAAGAAGGAGAAACCTCTACTCCTGTTCAAAAACTGATGATAATGCCACTAAGATGCAATGGGCTACTGGAAGAGAAAAAGAAGGAAAGACATTAAAAGGAATAGGGAATCCAATCCTAAACAGGAAAGAAGGGATAAAACTCTACCCTGTTCAAAAGACTGATGATAATGCCACTAAGATGCAATGGGCTACTGGAAGAGAAAGAGAAGGGAAAGACATTAAAAGGAATAGGGAATCCAATCCTAAACAGGAAAGAAGGGATAAACCCCTACTCCTGTTCAAAAGACTGATGATAATGCCACTAAGATGCAATGGGCTACTGGAAGAGAAAGAGAAGGAAAGACATTAAAAGGAATGGGGAATCAATCCTAAACAGGAAAGAAGGATAAACCTCTACTCCTGTTCAAAAGACTGATGATAATGCCACTAAGATGCAATGGGCTACTGGAAGAGAAAGAGAAGGAAAGACATTAAAAGGAATGGGAATCAATCCTAAACAGGAAAGAAGGGATAAACCTCTACTCCTGTTCAAAAAACTGATGATAATGCCACTAAGATGCAATGGGCTACTGGAAGAGAAAGAGAAGGGAAAGACATTAAAAGGAATAGGGAATCCAATCCTAAACAGGAAAGAAGGGATAAACCTCTACTCCTGTTCAAAAGACTGATGATAATGCCACTAAGATGCAATGGGCTACTGGAAGAGAAAGAGAAGGGAAAGACATTAAAAGGAATGGGGAATCCAATCCTAAACAGGAAAGAAGGGATAAACCTCCACTCTTGAATGTGGATAGTTTGATGCCAGGCTTCGTCAAATTTTTTAGAGATCTGGTGGATAATGGCATACCAATGCGAATCAGTTGACAGCCCACTCTTGCAGCTCCTTTTTGTTTGAGGACAGTGGAGGTCAGTTTTGGTTGCAACTTTGTACCATTTCTTTGGTAGGCTTTGATGTCTTCTACCACATAGCAGCTCTTTATACAACAGTCATTTGGGAATGCAATGATACTCCATGCTGATGATCTGGCCAATCCACCTTTTACCTTGACAAGTATTGAAGAAGGGATAAACTTTCAGAGGGAAATTAACAGGAGATAACTGACATCCATTAAACATGGCATATGGAACTAGAACAGTCTACCCCAGTGAGTGAAATAAAGGGTTCAGTTCAACATTCCAACCACCTGAAGAAGGCCGGAGCATACAATGGCCAAAACGTAATAAATATGGCGACAAAGTTGAGGACAATAGTCTGAATAATGTAAATAATGTACATAATACCTCATCTCAGAAATATAGACAGATACTAAGTCATCTTGATAAGCATACTTATGAAAATGACATACTTTACATCTCTTGGATCATAGTTCCATTAGAACACATTTGAACACACAAGGAGACCTACCTGCATCTGTTCACAATATACTTGCGGAAAATATGACCATAATAGTCTCATACACATGGAAAAAACAGTTGAAAATAATGGAAGCATTAAAAATAAAAAAGGATCAGCCAATTCTCAATAATGAACACAGCCACAATGTACTGACAGTATTTGGAGTTTGAAAAAGCTTTCCCATTCCTATATAGATGAAAATAAAACAAAAAAACATCATTGATAATGACTAATAGATTGATCAAAAGCACTAGGATCCATAGATCATTTGGACATATTTTACACTCTGTGTCCAGAAAGGAAAACATGTGTACAAATGCAAGAAAAATTTAATAAAAAGCTTAATTGCAAGTGCACTATCAGTTGTCTCCAATGAAATGTGTATAAGAAAATTGCTGCCCAAATACACAATATATATGGGAGTTTAAAAACAAAAGCTCATTGTGACAGTTCAGATCATTAAGAGTAAATCATCAATGTCTCCTCTTTTCAATCAGTTTGAAGTATTGTCATCTACTGCTGATAAAGCAGAATGCTTTGCTCAGAAATTCATACCTCCACTCTCAACTCATCAGGAGTATCTCAGCCAAAGGCATGTAGACTTAACAGTATCCCTGCAATTGTCCTAAAGAAATGTGCTCCTGAACTGACTCCTGTTCTCTCCAAACTCTACAACAAATGCCTTGCTGCCTTTTGCATTGCAGCTTGTTGGAATTCTCTTTTGTAGTTCCTGTCTTTAAGAATTCTGGTGAACATTTTGATCCCTCAAATTATTGTCTTTTACGGTAAAGTTCTAGAGACTCAGAATTGGTTAAGCATCTTGCTTCACATAGACTTCTTTCAGACAAACAATATGGCTTTCATTTCTCTAGGTCAACTGTGTTAAGTTATTACTGAATTTGTCGATTAAACTTTAGATAAGAACAGCAAGGCTTAGGCTGTGGCTTTAGATATCTTAAAGGCATTTAACAGAGCTTGGCATACTGGCATTCTTCACAAGCTCAAGGGCTAGGGTGTCCTTGGCTCATCTTAGACCTACATTCTTTCTTAATGACTTTATGAATGTCATCAGTTCCCAAAACGGTATTTGTGTTGGTGATACAACAATTTACCCTGTGTTAATAGTAAGACCAATCAGTTGTTAACTGGGGCAAGAAATGGCCTGCAAATTTGAATGCCTCAAAAATGAAACTGCTTCTTTTAATCATTACAGGGAACCATTTTTGGAGTCTGTCTATATTTCTGATATGAGGTATTATGTACATTATTTTGACTATTGTCCTCATCTTTGTCGCCATATTTATCACAATGTTTCGGCCGTTGTACGCTCCAGCCTTCTTCAGGTGGTTGGAATTTCGAACTGAACCCCATATTTCACTCACTGGGATAGACTGTTTTAGTTCCACGTGCTATGTCAGTTATCTCCTTTTAATTCCCCTCTGAAAGTTCTCCACTGCCTTAACTGGGTATTGAACTCACACTGTTTGGGTCCTGTCACTGGATCTAACCAACGCTTTTATCCACTGTGCCATGTCCTTGAGGACATCTGGGTATGAATTTCTGGGTATTATAAACCTAATTTTTGCTTTCCATTATCATGGCTGATGCTAACCTCCAGGGGAGTGACTCCTTAAACCGTCCTTGGCTCATATTTTCCACTGACATGAAGTCAAGTTATCGCATCATTTGCTAGGATTCCTGCTAGAAAAGTTGGTTCACTGTGTCATGCCAGAAAATTTTTCTTACTAGAATCTATCTTGCATAATTATAAATCTACCATTTATCTGTACATTGAATATTGTCATATTTGATCTGATGCTCCAATAATATATCTAGAGATTCCTGACAAAATTCAAAGGAGGGTTATCAGTTGTGATGTGACAGGTGTCAATCCGATGTTGAAACCCATAGTCATGGCACCAAGCTGTGACCCTCCTCCCGGTCAGTCGATTCTAATGGCTTCACAACAGGTGCAACTGGTTTAATACCAGCTCTATCATTCTCATCTCACTTCCAATGACTGGTTACCGAAGTAACTATCTTGATCCCAAGTCTAACCTACCCACATTGTGACTTTGATCTCAGGTTGACAAGATCAATCAGACGTCAGGGCCATAAATCAAGGTGGGCCTAAACAAAAGGTGACATCGCACAAGCAAAAAGAAATAAATGAAAACTACAAAGGTTCGGGTATATTGAAAGAAAGCAAATCAACTTTTATCAGTCTGTTCTATACAGAAGTATGTGTTTTTCCCAACCTGTTTCTTTGGAGAGTTAAACTTTTATACTTCCTAGGCAAGTCTTCTAAGTCAACTGGTTTAGTTTTTAAGTGCTGGCCTAGTTTCGTTCAGCAGTATAATTTGCTGTTTTGTAGAAAGTCGAGGTCGGAGGTCATGGAATCTTCTATCGGCTCTCTCCAATTGCAAAACGCAACTGGCTGGCTCCTGTGTGCAAACTTCTGCAACTCCAACTGGCGAACAGCCCAAGGGTGCTTACTTATATGGACTTCAACCAAAAACTAGTGCGGGGTTAGACGCAGCCTGGGGTTTTCGGTAATTCTCCGATTCCCACAAGGGTCCCTTTGTTGTCTGGCTAGGAAAATTAATTACTTCCTATTTCTGGGGAGGTATCTTCATCCAGGAGGAGAGGTTGCAGGACAGCCATCCTCCTAAACTCCCTCCTCTTCATATTGGTACCTCACACCAATTCCATTTAGTAGGCGTTAATAACTTCTCCATCTTTCTTATTATTTTATCTCCACCTATCACCACTGCTACCACACGACCAATGGCGTCTCGCAAATACAGGTTGAAAAAATATATTCAGAGTTAATAGCTATAAATATGCACAAGTATAAGTTCAACCTAGTTCCTTTTGGGATAAAAGTAGCTCCAGCTATATTTCAACAAGCTATGGATACTTGCAGATTGTGATTTTGCAGTTGCTTTTCTTATTACAATTTTTGGATGGAATACCAGCCAGCCAGCTCAAAATTAGGACATACTGATGGTTTATCAAGATTAATACCAAAAAATACTGAACCTTTTGAGGACACTGTTATTGCAGCATTAAAAAGTGAAATTGAAATTAAAAATATATTATGCAATGTAGTACGTGAACTACCAGTTACCTTGGAAGAAATAAAAGCAAAAGCAGAACAAGACATGTTTATTTCCAAAATAATAAATGACTAAAAGAGAAAAAGACAGATGATCTTTAGAATGCAATCCAGACTTGAACACTTATTCGCTATGTGACAGAGTACTGATGTTTGCACAAAGTAGTAATATCTATCATATTACAAAAGGGATATTAAATGAATTTCATAGTGAACAACTGGGAATTTCAGGGATGAAATCTCTTATGAGAAGCGATGTATACTGGACCAAAATGGAACAAGGCATTGAAAAATTAGTAAAAGCCTGCAGAGGTTGTGCTCTGGCAACAAAATCACCTACCACAAAATTACAACCTAAGCCAGACAGATACTCTGTGATTAAAATTTGCACATAGATTTTGTAGGTCCAATAAATGGATCACATTATAGTGTGATAGCTTTACTAAGTGGCCTGAAATTTGTATGTGTAAAAAACCAACTTCCGCGGTTACAGTGAAATTTTTGCACAAACTGTTTGCAAGATATGGCATCCCAGATGACAGTCTTGGATAATGGTATACAATTCACTGCTTATGAATTTAAACAGTTTTGTAAAATGTTCTCGATTGAACATATTACTACTCTGACGTATCACCCAAGGTCAAATGGACAAGCTGAATGATTTGTGGGTACTTTTAAAAGAGCTTTGAAAAAAGCAAGTAATGAAAAAGTGAACGAAGAAGCACTAGAATTCTTGAGAGTAGACCAAATAATGTTGAATCTGAATACACCAACAGGCATGTCACCAGCAGAATTGATGTTTGGATGAAAAATTAAATTGGTGCTCAACAAGTTGTTACCAGATTAAAAAAAATGAACAGATAACACAAAGGACAAAATTTTCCAAAATTGACAAAAACTTGTTTTTCAAAGAATTTAAAAATGGAAAAGAAAATTTGAAGACAGCACAATAAGGTCATGATTTAGAAAAATGATATTTATGGCAAAAGGAAAAAAAAAAACACAAAAGGCATTGAAATCCGTTAACCTTTACAATTCTGCAGGTGTACATGTCTGCTAGCAATACTCTTTCTCAATACTCTCTGGGTGGACATGTTCGCCAAGTGACAGAGCTTACAAAGGGAAAGTACATTTCTAAAAATAACTTATTACTATGGAAATGATATGTCATTAAGCTTCTGATATGAATTGGGAATGACCAAATGTCAGTCATTTTGTTTCAGTTGAAATAATTATTTTATCAGTGAATTTTAATAAAGTGTTTTAAAAACATTTGTTTTTCAATCACAATGTCAACCCTCAGGGCAATCTGTTACATCAATAGAGGAACTTTTCATGAACAGGTGAGAACAACGAAGAAGATTTATCCATGTGGATAGTGTGTGACAGTGAGACTGAAAGTGATTCCAACCAAGGAGGAGGAATTTTCAAACCATTACAAGCATACAATCACCCGTGGCTACCAGAGAGATTTCCTATACTCTTGGACCTTAAAATGTTCATCAGGATGCTAATAAGGCAGACGTTTTTCATCTTTTTTTATCTGATGAAGTTATTCAACTAATGGTAGTGGAAACTAATTGGTATGCAAACAATATGAAAACAAAATTAGGTGACACAGCAAAACTGTTGGGGCCACCCACCTTCTCAACAGAATGGAATGATTTCTCTACTACTAATAGGACAGTTCTATAGAGTTCTGGGAAGATCAGGTGACCAACACACTTCCGTCTCTCTACCAGAAGATACAGTTGGACTTTATACTCTTTCTGATTGTTACTGACTAACCTGCGTTCGTTTGACTACTAATCTCTCTGTTGTAAATACCTCTTCAGATATACCAGTATTTTTCCCTATGTATGTGTTTGTCCTTATTTCAGTACACGCACGCGGAAACACTCAACATCTCAACAAAAACCCAACTCGCAAGTCAGAGCTTGGAAAAATGTTTGCTTTGAAGAAATGAAAGCATTTTTGACCTTGCTTTTGTCAATAAGTTTGATAAAGTGACCTTTGTATTCATCTTACTGGACAATAGACCCCCCCTTTTATATATTCAAGGATTTTATGATGTGATGAGTAGGAATCATTTTTCATCAATTCTGTTGTATTTTTTAAAATTTTCATGATTTTATAGCTTTTCTTAAAATTTATTAAATCTACAGTAAAAAAAAAATATGTCTACATTTTTCCACATCTTTTCATGCAAGTAACCTGAAAATTTTATAACAATATCTCTAACACCCTAAAAATTACAGTGTTAGTAATATACCCACCATTCAAAAACACAACACACCCAAAATTAATGTGGATCCAGGGGATACAACTCCGAAAGTTAGTGTGGAATTGTAAAGGTTAAAGAAAATAGTTTACTGAAGAAAGACCCGTGAGAAAGGAAGAACCTATGCAAGTATGTATATTTTTGACGTACCAACACCCCAAGAACATTCAACACTCATTGAACATACAAGATTAGCAGAAAAAAGAAATGTACGGAAAAACTAGAGGTTAACCCAAGATGAAAGAAATACAAAGTTCAGTACATAGCAATCTGGGGGTGGGTATATACTAAGAAATAAAATATTTAATAATAAAAAAAATCTCAAAAGCAGGGATGTTGTAGAGGAAATAAGTCACCCCCAGTAACACAAATGAACTAGGCAAGATGCCTTAAATAAAGAACTCCAAGTGAGTCAGAGAAGTTTGTTGTAGTAAATTGAGGTAAGTTCTAGTGACATTACGACGAGTGCATAAGTGAGATATAATATTATTACTGCTAGGACATGATTTTCATATGTGTTTTCTATAAATATTTTCATGGCAGTTATTTTAATAAGTTTTCCTCCTTGCTTCCTCTATGGCATAAATTTAAGCGATGACTATGTTGACAACTAGGTCTCCACTGTTTTACTGTTGAAATGGCTAGACAAAAATTCTCTCCTTTTAATTCTCTTTCAGTTTCTTTCCACCCTATGATCTTCAACAATTTAAATGCAACATCAATCATAATCTTCTGTCTTTCTGAACCCTGTTCATTTATTGTCCTTTTAACTCATTAAAGTTTTGGTTTGTTTTGTATTACGACATATCAACACCAATGGGTTATTTAATGCTAACAACTTTTTTTCCTGGTAATATTTTGTTTTGTCAAAAATCTATTTCTGGTAATATTTTTTTCCTCAAAAATGTATAGCTAGTAATATTATTTTAAAAAATGTATTGCTGGTAATAGTTTTTTTTTTCTTCAAAAATTTTATTTCTGGTAATAATTTTTTACAAAGTATTTCTGGTATTAAGACCTATTTTTACACTTTAATAATGCTTATTACCTCAGTTTCGGGGGTTAACTATTTGCCCATAAGTGGAACTCTAACAGGTGTTAATACCCCGGGTCAGGGTGGACCTGGGAACACTAGCAATTAAGAGGTGGTTCTACGCTCCTCAAAACCTCCTCCAGTTTATCGTCGTACCAAGACGGATATAGATATGTGTGTGTGTGTGTATATATATATATATATATATATATATGGAGGCACGGTGGAGCGGTGGTTAGCGGCTTGGATTGAGGAATCGAGAGCCGAGTTCGAATTCCAGTCGAATCCACTGCATTCACTTACGTGCTAATACCCCTTGGGAAAGGTATGTATCTCTTCATCTCCCTCCAGCTATGGGTAAAATAGCAGGACAGACTGGGTTCTATAGCCTTGGATGGCAACTGGTCTAGGAGAAGGACAACTCTGAATTCAAAACCATGAGGGTCATTTGGGAACCTTGTGGCATGCATTCGGTGCACCAGGTTTCTGTATTCGTCCTCCAAAAAGTGTGGCTGGTCCTGCACAAGGCCTTCAACACTATAAACAAATCTCATGTGTCGGGATGTCGGTTTCCTGGGGACTTATCGGCCTGACCTCATACGCCGAACGCGACGGGAGAGATTATATATATATATATATATATATATATATATATATATATATATATATATTGCACATTGAGTGTTGGTAAAATGGTGCTCAATTTAATATAACAGAGCTAATAAGTATGTATTACTATGCATTTTTTTCCTCACTTGTAGCATGAGTCAGAGTTTCATGCACAGGTACTGAATTTTTCTCCAATTTTTTGTGGCATTCTTAAAGTCAATATGTCATTCTTACTAATTTCTTTTTTGATTTTTCTCTGATCTCTTTTCAACATTTTGAAATTTCTATTTTTTGTGTCACTGTTATCCAATGTCTTGTTTCTTTTTGTTTTCTTAGAATCTTTATGAATCTGATATTAACTATATACACCTTGTATTTCTTAATAAAATCTAAAGCGATCCAAAAAGGTTTTATAAATATTTCCTATAAGAACTGATGTAAACTAAAAGTCCACATGGTGCATTTGTCATGCATTGTGTATAAAATTCTGAGTTGTACTACCGATGCTGAAAAAATATATATTTATTAAGCACACATCATATATGTACACACTCTCATATGAAGAAATATATATAAACACACTCACAAATATAAACTACAAGCAAGTGAAGTGTTAAATTTTATAAATAGCAGCACAATTGATGGTTGTGACCTTCAACAAATAGAAAAGAACTCGGCTAGATAATGTGTGTTTTTGCTATAATAGGTAAAGTGGTAGTGTACATGTGACAGATATGGAATGCAGAAAAGGTTTTATAGCATTTGACCACAAAATAATTATTGAGCCTCCTTTTTTGAAGTAACAATTGCTCTGGATTTTCCTCTCAAGCAATGGAAGGAAGGATATATGAGCAATAGGTGATCTAAGGATGGAACCACTACTAACTGACAAAGTTGATAATTACCTAACAAATGAGAACATTACATGAAATAACATCATAATTCAACACTAGTACAACAAAAAGCCATTAGTCAATGTACTGTATAGGTATTAAATGGAATTTTGTAGACATTGATCAACAAGTGTACCATTATTGATATTGCAGCATTGGTCACTGCACCAGAAAATATAACCATTGAAGTGTGGAAAACTGGCGCCATGTTGCCTGATCAGGGAAATCATATTTCCAGCTATTTTGAAAAAATGGAGTTTGCATGTAGTGTGGATAGCCATGGATTAATTTTGTCATCAGAATGTCATGAAAATTGGTGATGATAACATATATATATATATATATATATATATACATACACATAATCATTTCTTTTGAGGAATATTCAGTTTCATCATGCTGATAAACACAGTGTAATACAAATTTATATTTACAAATACATCCAAGTGACATATGCCATAGAAATATATATTTTCGTTAAACCCAGTATGTTATATACCAGAGTAAATTATTATTTTATATTGCCTGTGAATTGTTAAGTTTTCTACAGTTTCATACTGTTTCAGCTTTAACATTACTTGCAGCAGTTTTTATTCTTTCCCAGAGATCATTGTTTGAATATTGTTTTTGGTGAGTGGACAATGTATGTTCACTTAAACGCTTTTCTGTTTATGCACGCATGACAAGGTTCAAGAGCCACTCTAGTTAGAGGCTTGCTGAAAGACAATTTCCTGACCTTTAGCCAATATTCTTCATACTCTGCAGTGTTTTTTGTTTACTCACCCAAGACAAGGTTCAAGAGCCACTCAAGTGCATTACTGAATGATGCTGTATGAGCCTAAATTTGGTTGCAAGAAGTGTAGTTAATGAGATTAATTTGCAGAGATAGCAGTTAGATGTAAACTTGAGGAGTTTAAGTTTGTAGCGATTGAGAAATCCTCTTGGCAGTTTCTTCCACAAAGTTGCAGTTCTTTTGAAGAAATCATCAAAATGGAACTTCTTTCTTACTAATGGAATACAAAAGTATGAATATGATTCATCTTTTCTGGTCAATTTGATTTTCTTACTTATTTACTGTTTAATTTTTCTCCAATTTTTTGTGGCATTCTTAAAGTCAATATGTCATTCTTACTAATTTCTTTTTTGATTTTTCTCTGATCTCTTTTCAACATTTTGAAATTTCTATTTTTTGTGTCAGTGTTATCCAATGTCTTGTTTCTTTTTGTTTTCTTAGAATCTTTATGAATCTGATATTAACTATATACACCTTGTATTAACTATATACACCTTGTATTAACTATATACACCTTGTATTAACTATATACACCTTGTATTAACTATATACACCTTGTATTAACTATATACACCTTGTATTAACTATATACACCTTGTATTTCTTAATAAAATCTAAAGCGATCCAAAAAGGTTTTATAAATATTTCCTATAAGAACTGATGTAAACTAAAAGTCCACATGGTGCATTTGTCATGCTAGCCTATCCTACCTGCCCTACAAACGCAGAATAGTAAGTTGTAATAGAAGTTGCCTTACTGCTCTAAAATTTCTGTATAAATAACTTTTTTAACAAGACATCTATTCTCTGAAACTCCTTTTGTTATTATGGCTAGTACACTTGAATTTCTTACTCTGAACATAGCTACATAGGGCTGACCATGAGAAAAGCATTTGAATGATTTGCTAATGTGTATATTAATAATAATATAAATATCAGTTCTACAAATCTACCATATTTCTCTTGGTTAAATAATTCAGTACAGTTAATTTAAAGAAAAAAATAAAGAAAATTAAATAGATTATTTTGACTTATTTGGATAATACCAAGGTTTTTGACCAATTTGTAATCTGTAATATCAAATGACAACAATGCTTATTATGAATGCTTCAGGTTTTCAGAATTGTAACTGAATTTTGACCAGTCAGATATAAATTTTTTCTATACAAATACAAAAGAAACTTATATATATATATATATATATATATATATATATATATATATATATATACACACACACACTCAGCCCAAGCAAGGCAATAATAATTCACTGGTAGCGAAAAATGAAAAGATTTTAGATGGAACCAGAAACCCAATCTGAAAAAAAAGAACCAAGGGATAATCCTCTACTCCTGTTCAAAAGGCCAAAGAGGAGTGTGAAGTGGATGATAGATGAATCTATCTGTTCCTATTGAGGAAAAATAAATAAATCGTAAATAGTGACTCTTCTCCTTTTGAGGTTACAATGTCAATCATTTTTAAGAAGTTTTTGGCAGTAGTGAGCATCTATTTTTGACCATTCTTTTTGGCCAAACTTTCACAATTGCTCAATAATAAATGGTTTCTTGTATGTACTGCCTTCTTTCACTTGAATCACAGATTTTCAATTTTGTTTAGATCAGGACTTTGAATAAGTCATTCTAAGACTTGAAATTTCTTTCTTTCAAATCCATGAATTTGCTTTGATTCTTCAGATCATTGTCCTCTTGGAAGTTCCAACCCTGTCCTAAACTTAACTTTTGACCTGAGGACTGTTGTAGTAAAGAAAAGACTGTCAACTGATAGTAGCAACTGCAATGGATTTCTTCTGTTTCTCGGCCGCAACACTTGTAGCCAAATCGCAGTTCACACGATAGTCCGACGTAACAGTCCAACACACAACGTAGAAATGACAAAATGGGGTCATACATCCAACCTTCACTTCTCACCAACAACAACGTGTGTTCGTTCCACCAAGCTCAAAAATCATCATCTCTTTTTTATGTTTAAAACGACGACTTCTGTTCACTGAGAGAATTTTCTGATTGGTCACGCCATTCAGGGGAGGGAAGAACATTAGCATAGCTTCTAGTCATTGATGTAGATTTTTGCTGACTGCTTTTTGGTCATTTTTCTTCGGCAGATCGCACACAAAACATGAATTTTTTTTTCAGGGTAAATGATTATCTCTTTCACTACAAAGACTAGACACGTTTGTTCAAAATTGCTTTGTATCTTGCAGAATCCATTGTGCTATCAGTGCAGACTATTTTGCCTGTTCCAGCTGCAGCAAAGCACCCCAAAATCCTAACCCACTGTCACCACTGAGTTTAACTGTTGATACCAAATTCTTCTCTTCAAAAGCCATATTAGGCACTCACTAAACATACCGCTTATCATCCCCCCCCCAAAGCTCGAGATTTTGGCCTCATCCAACCATAAAACCTTTTGCCAGAATGATTCTAACTTATTAATATGTGCTTTGACATAGTTGAGCCAATCTTGTTTGTGCTTTTTTTTGTAAGCCTTTTGTCTAGACATTTTGCCATGAAGATCTGCATCATTCTGATTTTGTTGCACTTTAGAAATATGCACATTGATTCCTACATTGGCAAGAGGACCTTGGATAACTGTAGAGGTTACAGCAGGATTGACTTGGGATGGATCAACCATATACTTATTTGCTCTTTCAGTTATTTTTCGCAGGCAGCTATTTCTTTATTATGATGGCATCATACCAATAGCTTTTCATTTATAAATAATTTGTCACACAGTGGAGACATCCACTCCAAATCGTTTTGATAGCTTTTTGTAGCCTTCTCCATCATTATAGGCTTCTTCAACTATACAATTTTTCAAAGCTTCATGAGGTTCTTTTGATCTTGGCATGTTTTTTGAATTTAATTTCTAACTGCACCTTTTTACATTCACAATCAGTTATATTGGTTATCTGAAGTATATACAGTTTACCAAACAAATGAACACGTGTCATTTTGATTTTTACGTATGCTCAAAAAAATGATATGCACTGGCAAGCATGTAAAAGAAAAATACAGAGTATAAATGGAAGGGTGCACTTACTGTTGCACATCTTAATTTGCTTGATAAAACTTTTTGAAAGTGATTGTGATTTATTTAATAAAGGTTTTTTCTAAATGAATATATATTTTAAGTTTTGTTGATTATCTGAAAAAAAAAAGAGACAAATCTTTTTAATATTATCTTAGGGGGTGTACTTACTTTTGCACTGCACTGTGTGTGTGTGTGTGTGTGTGTGTATATATATATATATAATATATATATATATATATATATATATATATATATATATATATATATATATATATATATATATATATATATATATATATATATATATATATATAATGTCCCCACTTCCATAATAACACCAATACATGCAATCTACATAAACCCAAAATTTAAAAAATTAATCAGTTTGTCCGATGATCGCAAAAGCGTGAAACCCAGGGTCACAAACTCACATCAATCCAACCAAATATGTTAGTTCTATCTCTGATATTGAGCACTTTCTAATAAGTACCACACATATAATATATAAATAATTATATATATATATATATATATATATATATATATATATATATATATATATATATAGTGGTTGTCCTCTCGGTTTTGAGCGTGACCACCTCCTTTATTTCATGTCCCCCCCCTCCCTCAAATTCTATGTATTCGCAGGTGACACTTCAGACCAGCTAATATATATATATATATATATATATATATATACATACACACATACACACATTACTTTATAATTAATAAATAAGAAAATGTAAAAGAATTAAAATCACACCAATCATGTTATTAAAAGAATCTTTGTAGTAATAATAATAGATGAAGAAAGCAGTAATAATGAACTATTAGTCAAAGAAAGATAAACAAAATAAACATTACAACTCTAAAAGCTTTCCTCCATTTTCAAAACTTACAACCAAATCATAAATCACTGACACATTACGTTTAAATTTAAATAGATTAGAATATAGAATTATTCATGCCACTACAAATACAATGCATTATGTTAAGTCCTCGTGAGATATTATTATTTAATTACATTTGCTAAACAACAATTATTTTAAAATAAAAATCGTTGTTTGCGACAACTTACAAATAAAAAATTTCAAGAGTATATTAAATAATATAAATGCATAATAAAGTAACAAATATTATAATAAACAAAGAAAAATAAAAGAATAATGGATAATTATAAAAATCAAGACTTTACTATATATATATATATATATATATATATATCAAGTATGTGGTGCAGTTCAATTTACATTACATGAATCATTCATACAAAAAACAGATGTAGAGGTAAATGATTTAAATGGCAACTTCGCAAACAAATTCAATAAAGTACATTAACCCCGAACCTGTAGATGAATGTTATGATCCCTGTTTATAAATTCCAGTTGCATAAGGTCTTTTTTAGTTTTTTACAAGATTTCATCTGTTCCTACAGACATCATCAGGTATGGAAATAGATTTGTTTTTGTTTTTTGCTTCTCGGTAATAACAGGACAACGAAAATCAAAAAATGTTTTTAGAAATGTGTTATTGTTAATTGTAAAAAAATTTTTTTTTTTTTTCACTTACTGGGGTAGACTGTTCTAGTTCCATGTGCTGTGTTTAATGGATGTCAGTTATCAGTCATCTCCTGTTAATTTCCCTCTGATATAGAGGTGCGTTGGATAAATTATCGTTTAAATTGAATAAAAATGAAAATAACACTGACGTCTCGTTTTAATAGATATATCTACCAAAATTAAACAAAAATATATTAATATACTAAAGAGTAAATTCATTCAATAAAATTGCCATTGACTTTAACCATGGTCTCCAGACAACTTCAGAATCTCCTGCAACTCTTCTGAATGATCTTGTTTAAGTTGGTGAATGCTGCCATAATCCTTGCCTTCAGTTCATCTTTGATATTACAAAGTTTTTTGGTCTCTCACTCAACTGCACCCCACTCATAAAAATCAAGGGGGTTGCAGTTTGGGCAGTTAGGTGGCCAGGTGTAAGAGGTGATGTGGTTGAAGAAATTGTTTGACAGCCATGACTGAGTTCTCCTGCCTGTGTGGCATGGTGCAGAGTCCTGTTGCCAGACATAGGATATTCCAGCAGCCACCCTCTTGACCCAGAACAGTGCTACCTCCTCAAGGCACATGATGCAGGCTATGGTGTTGAGTCTCAGGCTCTCACCAACAAATTCAAGAGTTCTTTTCTTATCAGAACGATCAGAGTGTGTTTTCCAAGCTGCCATACTTTTATGATCAACATTAGTCTCATTCAATTCTTTCTGAATCCTCTTCACTGTCCTCAGATTGATACCCAAATACTCTGAAATGTTTGTATTGGTGCTTTCAATGAGAATGCCAAGCAGTACAGCATGCTGTTTTCAAATTTCTGGCAGAGTGAATTGCATCATGGTGCACTTTTTCTTGCAGATGGTGCCCAACTGACCCTACTATACTGTGCAGTTGACAAAATCAAAAACAATGTGCATGTATGAAATTAAAATATAAAATGGCAACAATTTACCCATTGCACCCTCTATGTATGTATGTATGTATGTATATATATATATATATATATATATATATATATATATAAAGTGAACAGGCGTGAACACAGAGGTGAAAGGCTGTTTCATACTGGACACAATCGTCAGACGGTCAGATGATTGTGTCCAGCATGAAACAGCCTGTCGCCTCTGAGTGTTGACTTCAATGTTCACTGTTATATTTATAGTTACATACACTCTATTTCTGATATTGAGCACTTTATCCCATAAATATAGCACAACTTAAGACTATACTTTCATACATATATATATATATATATATATATATATATATATATATATATATATATAGCCTGTTTTTCTCATCCTCATTGCTGAAGGGTGGGGGCCATGGAAAAATGCAGCAATGTTCCCCACTTTTCTCGCCATCATCACAATGATGCATTCCACCAGTGTTCTTCCTCTCCAATCTCCGATGTCATCAGTCTGATCTCCTGCCATATATGTGTCCCTCTAGGATGTTGGTGCAGAGGTACTGAGCCACTAATGACATGGCCAAAATTGAAGGTCTAATAGGCATAGTGTAAACAGTTTTCACAGATATCAGCATAGAAACAGAATTAGTAAGCAAAACTTGAGGCTGCTTCTATTCACATAACATTAATGCCATGTAAAAAGGCATGAATTCACTTCTCCTTGTAGTTTACATCATTGGCAGATATGTTTGTCTTTGGTATGCCAAAACAGAAAGTGGGTGAAGTATTTCAGCAAATTCCAGTCTAATCACTACAAACCAAATTTCTATACGCATTGTCAATCCTCACAGGGGCCAACATATATCAGGGTGACAAGCCATCCTGGGTATGACGATAAATTAATCTGGCAGCTAGGCCACTAATTGGGAGGTTTTGAGGAGTGAGGTACCACCTCTTAATTGCTGTTGTTCCCAGGTCCACCCAACCTGGGGCAGTAGCACCTGTCAGGGTCCCAGCTATGGGTAAATAGTTAACCCTCAAATGGGTGTAAAACATGACTGTATAAAAAATATTGAACTAATCTTCCAAGTGGAAAGACTTTATGAAATCATGATTTATTTTAACTTAATCCCCAAACTTTTGTATCAGTAGAAAATACACAACTATTTCAACCATAAGGCAGGCCATTCCATATTCTATAATAAATAAATTGATTTTTACTAACAGTATAAATAAATGGAAGTAGAAAGATGTTGATGAACTTATGTTCCAAGCAGGAAGGGCATATCTATTTTGGAAATTACCAATTGGCATCTTACACAGATCCCTCACAAATATGCATTATGCTGACCACAAAACACAACTAGAAAAATATGTTTTATGCGTGTGTTTTATAGATCTGCCCATAGTTTCTTGCCTTCAAAGCAGTGGCGTAGCTAGTGTTTTGTAGTGTTGAAATTATTCATACGCCCACCAATTTTTAATATTTTTATCCATTTCTCAGAATCTATTGCCCGTATGATGCCAGGTTTTTTTATATCTTAATAAGCACACAAAAAGGAATATATATTTATTATGTACTAGCAGTAGAGCCCAGCATTGCCTGGGGATGTAACAGTAAGAGATAGATCAAGTATCGACCATCATAAAAACTGAAAAATAAAATTGACAAAGATTATTGTTTAATGATTTTTTTTTTTTTTACGAATTGGTCAAACCCAAACTCAAACAAAAACATTGTTTTCAATCGTTATGAGTCTACCAATTAAATAGAATTTTATTATAAAGAATTGTCTTGTAAATGGAATTTTTAAAGCATTCTGAATGTAAAAAATAAAGAAAAAGTGTGCAAGACAAAAAGAAACACTACTGCCAAAAAAAAAGTGAAGTTTTGTTGAAATTGGTTTGAAAATGTAGGAAATCCGATCCCATATATAAATGAACACACACACACACACACACACACAACCTGGGTTTTATAATAAGTATAACTCGATATGAGTTGTCCTCCTTTCATTCTTGCGATGACTCTTAATCGTGTTTTCAAATTGATTTCGTGCAAAAACAATTGTGTTTTTCCAATTTTTGGCACTGTCAGAACCACCGCAAGGTAATTTTACGTAGTCCTGTGAATTTTGTTGAAATCGGTTGAAAAATGTAGGAAATCCGATCCAATATAGAAACGAACAGACACACACACACACACACAACCTGGGTTTTATAATAAGTATGATTTGATACATAATTATGGACAAGGCTTTGAATAAAAGTTGGGTAAAAGGCTGGTCATCAGTAATTAAAAGCAGAAAGCCAGATTTTTAACCCATTCATTCAATACAATATACACAGTCACCACAAGAATTTCTCCATCACCTTTCACCCCTAGAATTACCCCACAATACCTCATATTCACAAGTAACCTACAAAACAACCCTTTACATAAAGTAATGAGAAAAGGATGAAGAAAATGCCTTTAGAAACGTCTTTCTTTCACCAGATTGATTTATGAGAAACGTAAATGATAGTAACTCTAGAAAAGTAGGATCAAGTTGGGTCTTCCAAATTTTCACAGGTCACAAAATGTTGATTTTCATTAGTCAATATATATATATATATATGAGAAAGGTTATATATATATATATATATATATATGCGTGGTACTTATTAGAAATATTGGGTCGAATTTTGAAAGTTTTTTATATTTCAACCTTCCATTGACAAGTTCTTTTCATTTTCGATTATCCAAAAGTTCAAGAAAAAGTTATTGTCCTCATATTTAAAAGACACCTGGTCACCTGGACCTTGAACCCCGAAATGAGTGTCACCCTCCCGTCAGCATCAAGTGACAGCAGATTTACAGTGCATCAAGTGGCCACGAGCTACATGTGCTGATTCTGCAAACAAGAAGGGTTTTCATGACGAGAAAATTGCAATTGCATGTTAAGGGCTTCCAACAAAACATAAAAATTTGAACTCAATATCAAGCAAGTCCAAGACAATATGACATTGCAACGACGTCCACGGTGCACAGCTGAGTGAAGGGGTAAACATGGGCAAGAAAAATGAGTAGTTCATTCATCACCTGTAAAGAATACAGAGGTGAAAAAAAACCGACCACTAAAAATAATGGTAGAGAATGCATCGCCGTTCGTAGCTGCGTAAGACTTGGATCTCAGGCGGACTTAAAATTCACCAAATTCAAAAAAGGAAGCCGTTGCTGTGAAGCGGGGCTTCCTGGACAGCAGAACACTAAAAACCAGACGCAAGAAACTTCATGACGTCAAGGGAACATTATGATGATCTCCTTAGTAGGTATTCAAGGCAGCAGTAACTATGTAAAAGAGAAAGATTTAGACATTCTTTCTGCTGATGGAAGTGGTGATCTATCCCCAAGAGGGGACGCCCTGAAGGCGCCAAAAGCCCAACCTCCAAGGTAGCAAGTGGATTGGATTGTGCTGGGTTTGTCTTATTTATGTCCCCGTAGAAAATAGCAAACAGATTTTGGGGACACCTGGCATGGAACCAGTGCAACATTAACATTGTTCTCGTATTTGTTTGGCAATTATCTCAGTGACACTTCAAACAACCATCTTCAGATCACGAGATAGAACCAGTGGCGAATCGAAGACTCTGGATCTTGACATTGAGATTCTGCCCGAAGATATGTCCAAGAATCGACAACCAGAGACAGACGAAACAGAAGAGAGAAATGACCCAAATGTTCGTCCCAAAATGGTGGTATCCCCGCTATCAAATCCTCCAGACAACAGTCCCCCAGGGCTGGCAAGGAGTTTTATGGAGCCTGCATTACCTGTCACAAACAATACTAGCATGCTACCCCTTCCAAGTGCCTCGTGTGACGACATTTACCCTCCGGCCTCGGCAAATATGATGGCTTATTATCCTCATTTGAAAAGCTCGGCCAATCTCCGGGCCCTGATTAAACGCGAACCTGAAAATATGGAACCCCACAATATGAGTTACACTCGCTATCTTTTAAATGCGCCACCGGCTATCACTCGCCCCCTATATGCACACCCCCAGTATGACCCTCAGTATTTCGGACGATCCAAACTTTCCCTGACGATCCGTTTAGGTGAAACCTAGGTAGGTTTGTCTGGCTCACTGGCTTAATGTATATATATATATATATATATATATATATATATATATATAATGGATTATATGGTTGGATTGATGTGAGTTTGTGACTCTGGGTTTCTACGCTTTTGCAATCGTCAAACTGATTAATTTTTAAAAATTTGGTTTATGTAGATTAAACCATATTGGTGTTATTATGGGAGTTAGGGAATCGTCATTTGATGTTAGCTCTATCTTTGATATTGAGCAAACTTTCTAATAAGACCACGCATATAATATAAATAATTATATATATATATATATATATATATATATATATATATATATATAACCTTTCAGAACACAAAATTCACACCTTGTATCCTAATTTGTCAATCAATTTTGGTGGTAGACTGCCTTGAGCTAATGAGGCCATAAATTTTGAACTATTTTTCATACATACCATCTGGCCCACAGAAAAATAAAATTCTCTCAAATGACGTGTAAAAAAAAAAAAAAAAAACGTCTAGACTAGTGTTTCTCAAACTATCTGATGTGGCGTATTGGCAATTTTTTTCCCAATGTGCCAGATACCGATAATAATTTTTTGTAATATTAATTTATACTGGAAACAATATCTGTCTATATTTCTAAGATGAGGTATTATGTACATTATTTACATTACTTGGACTATTGTTCTCATCTTTGTCGCCAAAGTTTTTCTACTTATAAACCTAATGGCTTCAACCATTTTTACCTGTGCTCATATTGCAATTTTTTTGCTGTCTTCATGTTTTTACCAGAGCTCATATTGCAACTTTTGTTGTTATTATCGCTTTTCTCTGGCACTCCTTATTACTTGTCCTCAAGGACACATGGCACAGTGGATAAAGGCATTAGTTAGATCCAGTGATAGACCCAAAGAGTGTGAGTTCATTACCCGGTTAAGGCAGTGGAGAACTTTCAGAGGGAAATTAACAGGAGATAACTGATAACTGACATTCATCAAACATGGCACGTGGAACTAGAACAGTCTACCTTTTTTCTTTAAAAAAAGGGTTAAGTTCGACATTCAACCAGTTGAAAAAGACGGAGCATACAATGGCCGAAACATTGTAATAAATATGGGGACAAAGATGAGGACAATAGTCCGAATAATGTAAATAATAGAAACAATATATATAATGAATATAATAAAAGTTGACAATTTTTTTTCTTATATTTATTTTGTAAACAAACATAAGCATTTTATAATCTTAATCTATAATATCTATAAAACTATTGTGTGTCTGTTTTTTCATATCTGCTTTAATATTAGTTTTCCCTTCCATTAGCAGCAACTGTCAATAATGCTGATGACTGTTGACTGCATTTCGTTGTATTTTCATTGGCAAATTTTCATCCCAGTGTGCTCTTAACAAGACAAATATTTTATTTGTGGTCCAATCATTAAAAGAATTACATGTATGGAAAGATAATGAAAAAAACAGACTAATTATGTTAATATTTTGTGCCTTCAAACATTGAATATTTTTATATACTAAATTTTTATGACATCTTCTGTTACTTTTCACACATACGAAATGTGGGATAAGTCAGTGTTTCTGATTTAAAAATGTGAAAACAAAAATAGTCTGGCTTATGTAAAAGGGTATCAAAGATGATTAAGACATCCAAAGATTAAGAATTATATGTCTCAGGAAGCTTGATTCCATTTTTACGTGGTCTCGAGGGAATTTTTGCCTGATGGGACAGGATCGGATACCCAAAGAATATGTAACTCGGCCTTGTAACATCAGAATAATGTGGTTGCAGTGGTAAATAATTTTTATAACAACTCACTGATAAATTATGAAGTAAAAATACCGTTGTGTTTATTTATTTAAAAAAATATAGACCTGGGGATATGTAAAAAAAATGAAGATGTTACTTCTTTTATTCTAAATCAGGAAAACTTTAAAAACTTTTTATGATATTAAAAGAAAGATTACTTGTTTTTGTTTATATACACTGTTTTAAAAACAGAAATGAGAAACAAAAAATCGCATTGTAATTTTAATTCATAATTTATCAGTTTTTTTTAAATATTTATTTCAATTCTAATGTAGCGTATGTACGAAATATAGCGTTGGGTCGATTCATTAAATGTAGCAGGAACACCAAAATATATAGGTACTACTACTATTTTTATTAATGATACATTCATGTACAGGATTCAAGTAATAATAACAACAGCTCCAATTTGTTGACCAACAAATATATATTGAATAATATACAACAACAAGCATGAAATAAAATTGTGTTCACAATGTAGATTAAAGAGAAGGAAGTTGTTTCCCTTTGACTGTAGATTGATTGTAATCAACCGTTTGAAGAAAGTTCTCTTGTGAGATAAATGTTCCGAAATAATTGTTAGAGCAAAGTTTGCATGTGAAGAATGAATAACACAAAGAATACAATTGCTTGAAATGTGTTGTGAATAAACTGGTTTGAATCAACAAAGTTCTAGTTGATTGTACTTTGCGAAAGTTACAGAGAGAAAATGTAAGTTTGTAGTTACGAAATTCTGTGTCTGTGTGTGCGTTAAAGTGTGATGAGCAAGATCGTGGATTTGTGTTGATGGTTGGAATCTTACTGGCAACTTGCGAAAAGTCACCCTATTTAAGGAAAAGAGGTAGGCTCCCACGGAACTGCGGGAAAACTTGATCTTACATTAAAAAATATGTGATTGGTTAAAAATTAGCTAATCACTACACACATACTAAACAGAATAGGTAAGTATACTCAGAACCAAAAGACTCAAAGGAACAATTGTGATGGCTAAATTGTCCTATACAAAGATATACAGGCGAATAAAATGACTTGGAGTGTATGTGGGTATGAAAAACATAGCAACCGCTATACTAACTAGTGAGAAGTCATAAATTAAATGGCACGTTAACAGAAACACAGTTCGTTTTATGTAAAAATTGTAATGTCTTTTAAAATTATTTTGTTTTACGAAGTTATTATTAGCAAAGTAGTAAACTAAGAATTAAAAGTCCGATAGTAAACTAAGAATTAAAAGTCTGATAAAATTCAAATTAAAGTAGTAAACTAAGTTATTATTAGCAAAGTAGTAAACTAAGAATTAAAAGAATTAAAAGTCTGATAAAATTCATTTCATTTTTTAAAACTGAAATAAATGTTATACTTTTAATTCTTAGTCTATTTTATTTTTGCTTAATAAAACTTGAACTATCTAAACAAAAAATAAAACATTGTTTTACTACCATGAAATCTTGTAAATTGAAAAAAATGCCCATTTTTGGACTTAAAATAAAGTTTCTGCTCTTAAAAAAAAATTCAATTTTCCTTTAAATTTCCGTTCAATATTTCCAGAAAAAAATTGGAATGTCTGTGATATCCTTAAGGCATTGGAATTATTTCAATTTATTTATCTATTTTATATCCGTATTAAAGAAGCCTATGATGAGATTAAAAAAAAAAAAAACAATTGGTTCACTTATTTAATATTTTTTTCACTAACAGTTCACAGACTTGAAAAATCAAAATCAAAGAATTAATGCCAAAGTCTGGCCTTCTCACATAGGTGTGAAAAAACTGGATTCACTAAATTCACTTAATCCAACCCCACATCAAGTTCTTTAAAAACAGTCAAATTTTTTCATACCTTTTTCTCACATCTTATCAGTGGGTTTTATCCTGACGAGTTTTTTTTTTTTTTTTTTTTTTTTTTTTTTTGCTGGCTGGCTGGCTGGCTGGCTTTGAGTCAGCCATATCAAAAACAAATTGGCTTCATTTCAACCCTGTCTTCTTCCTTATCTTTTTATTAAAAAAATTATTAAAATTTTGCTATTGATGAAAGTTCACCATGGACCAAAAGTGATGCCCAGGGCAGGCTGTCACTAACACCCCACCAATCCAAGCTATGCCACTGCTTCAAAGAGCATTAGTAAACTGTCATAAGTGATGCTACTTACCTTACCCCCCCCCCTAATTATAATGGATGCTGGAAAGAATGGAATTTTGGGTAGAAAAGCGTGTCAATGAGAAATCTATTGGTTGTGAGGCTTGATACACAATAAAAGAGGAAGAATGGAGGAAAGCAAGAAGCTTGTAAGAAAAAAAAAGAGAAACAAATTTCTTTTGCCCCCTGAAACCACATAAAGATCAGTCTTTGAAGAATATAGAATAACTTTATTTGATGCCATATAAACTTTTCCCAAAAGGCTCCTTACAGTCCTATAAACTGATAGTGTAACACCAAGTGTTATATGCAAATGTTTTACACTGAAATGTAGCAAGTCTGTGTAAAAACATTTCTGTAAAGAATTTATTTACTTCATTTGGAATGGATTATTGTTGCAATACAATTGAATTCTTCTATATGGGTCACTGGTGAATATTTTCCAGGTTCATTCTTTACCATTGTTCCTAGCCTTCTGCATTGTGCACAGAATTTACCTCATAAAATATTTTCCCTCTGTTCATATGTTGGCTCAGGAAACTCTGACTTCTGCACTGATTGACCAATATATCAGTCATAAAATTCCTATCCGCACTACAGGTTGTCCCAGATTTCAAACTAAGCACTCTGCAAAAAAATCTCTGTACTGCTTATCACATGTTTTGCTTTAAAATCTGGTCTTAAAAACTGAACTTTTAATTTATTTTAGGAAGAATGATGTATGACAAAGTAAAAAAAAAAGTTTTGTGTGATATGTTTTGACCCTTAGAACTTTATCAATGAAATCCCAAGGGACTATTATTATACACTTTATATCCAGAAAAGAAAACACTTACATGAACACACAAAAAAAAAAAAAATTGAATAAAAAGCATAATTGCAGTACCTTGTCAGTTGTCTTTAGTGAAATATACATACAAATATATGTAAGCAAATATATGGCTATAGATCTGACAGTATGAAGAAAAATATACGGAAAAAACAAACAAAAATCCTAATATGCAATTATATTAACATTAAAACAGCATAATTGCATATTAGGATTTTTGTTTGTTTTCTCCGTATATTTTTCTTCATACAAATATATATATATATATATATATATATATATATTTCTGTAGTTCACTGCTACCAGCAAGCAGAAATTTTTTTTTCTTCCTGATGATGGCCATGTGGCCAAAACTAGTCGAGGAATCTAACTGAAATAATAATAAAAACAAAAGAACATTAATATACAACCCAGTGTGCCTGAAGTTTTAATTTTTTAATATTTTTTATTGTTCAAAACATATATATATATATATATATAAGGAAAAAGACAATAAGAAAACTAATTTTAGCCGTGTTTCATGAAATGTGGACTTTTTCAAGGCAAAAAATGAAATGAATTTATTAAAACAAAGTGTGACACTATTTAGGTCACTAGAAAGAAAGAAGAAAAAAGAAAGGCGAGAATTAAATTTAGGTGATAAGAAGCCATCACGAAAAGGTTATAGCAATTTCTCTCGTAGACTTTTGAGAGGGCAATAATAGATGCTTTAAGTGGTTCTGATGCGTGTTTTTACCCTTTCATCTGGTTAGTGACTTGAGTGGCTATTTCAAGCTGTTTTTATACTGTACGAGGCTTTCTGGAATATCCTGGAATACTCTAGATTTAATTTAAGCTGTTCTAGAATTCTCTAGAATATCGTTCTGAGTGTATTGTAAAATAGTTTTCAATATTTTGTCAAAAGCTTTTTAAATTTACCAGTTTAATCATTAGAATGCGATATCTGAGTCACTTTTTTTGCACAGAGTTTTTTCCTGAATCTCATTTATATCCAAATTTATAATTATCAATAGAATACCTTAGGATGAATAAACTTCTTTTCCTAGGTGGTCGGGAAGGGTTCTTTATATTAGTAAGATTAAAAATTATTTTAACCCCAAAAACAATAGACAAAAAATATTTTTAGTAAAAAAATCAGGTGAGTCACTTTTATCGAACAACAATGTAAATAGGACAGACTAGTCTTAGATTAGAAACAAGATTGGACCAACACATTCCTAAATTTGTTAGATTGCATTCAAGTAATCTTACTCGTGTATCACAATCTGTACATTATTCAGCAATCGAACAGCACCTACCAGAGAATGAGAAGTGCTTGTCATGTTTCACAACCGACTCAATCTCTATTTTACATATAGGCAGGTCTAAGCACCATTTATTAGTTTTAGAGGCCATTTGTCTTACATTGCAGCAACCATCCCCTTACAGACAAAAGGAGAACTTTTTACGGTCTCTTTACTTATTTGGAGGGGGGGGTTTAGGGAGCAACTCTTTATCTGTTTTATTCTCTTGTTGATGCATTTACATTGGCTCTTAAATTTATTTTATTTTAATTGTAAATTTGTTTTAGATGCATTCCAACTTTATCTCCAATTTTTACACATATTTACAGACCAATTTTATTATGTTAGCTCTGCCAATGATCGGTCCCTGAAGAAGCGTTGACCGAAAGTTTACCTAGTTCCAAAAAAAAAAAAAAAATGAGCACAAAATTGTGTGTATTCAGATCTATTTATTCATTTTGAGTATCAAAGCATTATTCCTATATATATATATATATATATATATATATATATATATATACTACAGTTTACCCCTGGTAATTTTTTAAATTTGCCCAAAGAGTGTTTTTTTTTTGTACTTTAAATAAGAGAAAATTATTATACATGGTTAAAAAAAGTGAGACATGATTTTTATTAGAAATTTTAATCTGACAAAAAGAAAAAAAGTATTTTATAATTAAATTTTGCTCTTGTCAAAATAGCCTCCTTTAGCCTTGATAACTGCAGCACAATTTTTTTCCATTTGTTGCAAAAGTTTCTCAAAGTATAAGTTTGATAATTGATTCCATACTTTTTTTAATGACACTAAGAGCTGTTTTTCATTTTTTTTTTTTTTCCACTCTTCTGTCAAGTTCAATCGATGTTAATTCTGGGGGTGTCTTCAAACTTTTGAACTGTAATAAATATATATATATATATATATATATATATATATATATATATATTATGTTGTGTGTGTGTGGAAAAGTTCAAAACACTTTTTTTTAAACTGTTTTTTCATGTGGGGATTTTTGCACATATCTATTAAATCAAATTTTAAGATAGTCAAAAATCCCTTTAAACTGATAAAGATACAAACCTGAGACACTGAGTATGAAATGTGAAACATTTATCATTTGTTATTTACATTGAAACATCAAAAGTGATTAACCCAAAATCCCTGTTCAGATTGAATTTTTGCTGCTACTTTTCCCACCGGCATAAAATGTTATAGAAGTCTCTTTCTGTTATAGAACCCAATCTCTTATTCTCTCATCTTTATATTCAAATTAATCAGAATAGAATTTAATTGAAACATTTTTTTTTTTTACTCCATACCCAATGGCCACTCAAGATTACTGATCGAGATTGTTGTAAGAGAAGAGGAAACAGGAAGTACATATTATGAGGATATATGGGATAGATAATGGTTAACTCTGGGCTTGAAGAGGTGAAGATTGTAGTGGCCAGGGAAGCATTCTCTCTGGGGTCTCTTCCACAAAAGTAACAGATCTGGGGAAGAAGCTGTCTAAGAGTAACCTACTCCTTACTAAAGGAACACAAACGTTAATGATTTGCCACTGTGAAAATGGCATAGCAGATCCTAGCTTTGAAGGTCTGAACTGATAAGAGTAAGTTAGAACATTTCCCATAATAATAGCAATAGAGTAGGGAGAGGCTAGCAACATTTTACCTGAGAAGTAAGGAAAATTTTTCAGGTGCTGACATGACTAGCTACAAATGGAAAAATTCAGAAAGCACTGGGAAAGTTCCTAGGTGATGGGCAGTTGTTGCAGGTGACCTCATCTGTCCTGGGTGGGGATTCTAATAGCCTATGTTGCTGCCAGTTCTTTTGTTAGTGATCATCACATCAACACCTTCATTAGTGAATTACATTATCAGGTGTTTCATGCTCAGGAAAGATATAATTCAAAAAGTACTGCATTAGCCAAATCATGTAACAGTTTAGCCCCCCCCCCAAAAAAAAACTGTTTAATATATAAAAAACCCCACTAAACTGAGTTTCTTTTTTCTAGGTTTTCAGATAAGACATTTAGCCATCTTGATACCGTTTGTTGTAAGACTCACTGAAAAACCCTTTGAGTTATTCAGCTAGAATGAGAACAGGATCAAATCATTTTCATCACTGTCTTCTCAACTGGGCAATGGTGAGAGGAAAAAAATCATTCAGGCCTTCAGTAATGATACCAACATTCATACTCTGGCTTCCATCTTCAAAGTCCATTCAAGAACCATAAAAAAAAATGATGAATAAGTTTAAGAAAGAGAAAAGCTGGATCAGGAAGTCACAACAGGAAGAGGGATCATCATTTCAACTTAGGGTTAAAGAGATCAATTAGAAAAGATCCAACTAAATCCATATGATGTTTCACACATGAGAGAGGAGCTTCAGCTATGAGAGTCCAAAGAGCAGTGAATAAAAGACTTGAAAATGAAATTGTACGTGAAACATGTGAAGCACCTTGTTACTCCAGCACAGAAAGTTAGAAGGCTAGAGAGGGGGCGAAGATCATCTTGAATAAGTTGGAAAATGATTGTGGAATAATATATATATATATATATATATATACACCTAGTGAGCCAGACAAACCTACCCAGGTTTCACCTAAGCGGATTGTCAGGGAAAGTTAGTTGTTTACTCGTGTCGGGGGTTTTTCTTTGGGCTTTAAACCTGTATCTGTGCGATCTCTTTTGACAGACTTTCATGTTTCTAGCTCTTTCTTTTTTTAAAATCTTTTTTTCCTTCGAGATTGATTTGATTATTGGCAAATCAAAAATTCAAAGGTTTTTCGAAACGAGTATAATTACCTATATATATAATATATATATATATATTTGAACTTTCAGTCTTTCATTAGCTTCTGATCCTTAGCTATGATTAATTAATGATGAACATGTCATTTTTGTTTATGATAGATTTCATCATGATTCTTTTGTTAAGCTTGGAGAGTAATTTTACATTCTTATTGGTCAAAGTAGAGTTCAGTAGTGTTATAAAAACCTCAGAGAATTCCATTAAGATATCTTTAATCATTTCTAAGATACAATGGTTCAGAGGTTAATCTAACAAATGGACAAATGGCTTTGTATGTATGTGGTATCCATTGGTCTTGAGAAATGCTGGATCTGCACCCAAAGAGTTATACCTCAGCTGCTGATGTCAGTGCAGAATCTCTTATGGCTGTACAGGCCCACACAGAAGTAACAGTCTTGATTGCAGTGAATGCATGTGAAGACACTATCCACCAATGTCGCTTTGTTTTTTTTGTTTCCATTGAGCATGCTTCTCCCCAGTGGAAAGCCTTCTTTTATTCTCTCCTCACTCCAACCCTCGGTGCAAATTGCATCTCCAGCATGAGCAATCATTAGTGATGTCTTCCCCTCTCGATTGCCCTCATGTCCCTTGAGCAGATGTCCTTGAAGCAAAGATAAATTCATCCTCTTGCTGATGGCCGGTTCAAATCCTCCAATGGTGTACATGTACAAGCCAGCAGAAATGGCCCTGTTGAAGGGCATATAGGCTGGGTAACCTGCCACAGGGGAGAACCATGTCATTGGTGACCCAATCTGTATGTACGCAAAATTTATTAAATTTTATATAAAACTATTTTCAGGAAGGATGTATAAGCTGTGTTATGAAATGTAAAGGGATATCCTGTTTATGCTTGGGTTTAATTCCTAGGCTGCCCTATCTTATAGATGCTATATACAAATTAAATAGCTTGTATTCCAATATCTGAAAAAATCTGAAAATCAAAGCAATTCCAGTCTCAAGAATTTTGGATAAAGAATTCTCGGCTAGTACAAGATTTCAGTCTTTTATTCCCCATGTATAGATCACCTTCTGATCCATTGTTTTTCTTTAAAATTTAATCTTTTTTTCTTTTTAATTATTTCACGCCAAGCAAGACAATAAAGCTACTAAAATGCAAGGGGGGTACTATTGGTAAAAGAATTTGAGAAAAACATTAAAAGAACATGATTCAAGGAGACAGAAATGACGATTGATGTTGCATTTAAAAATTGGTGTAGACAGGAAAGCAAGAAGCTGAAAGAAAGTTTCACAAGCAAGAAGTGTGAGGGAAGAAACTATTAGGATAGAACTTACGGTTTTATCAAGCAATTTCAACATTAAATTATGGGATGTAGCTGCAAATCATTACTGTGCTTAAATTCTTGAAATCAAGGTACCAAAGAGGAAAGCTCTTCAGAACAATTGCCATGAAAATATTTATAGAAAAGGCATAAGAAAGCTACATTATGGTAATGGGAAATTGACTGAAATGCCAGGTCAGGACTGATAATATTGCAGATTCATTTTTGAATTTTATCAAAAATCTCTAGATACATAGCAGAAGCCCAAGACCAGATGTGGCACAGTATTCAATGCATGGATGAATGGTAGACTTATTAAAGGCAGTAAACTTATGATACACTTAACAAATTGTCTACTGCAACACAGTAAATCAACTTTCCAGGTAACAGACCTACCAATTGTTTCGATATAATCATTCCACTTCACCTAAGGGGAAAACGTTAGACCAAGAAGGCGCAATAAATTACTCACCTGAAGATTAGCATCATTCAAAGCTGATGGAAGACGAAATAGGTTTTGTTAGACAATTAAAAGACATCAGTTTCATTAAAATTAACAAGCCATTTCTTGCCCCTGTTATTAACTGGTTTTAAAAATTAAATATATTTACAAATATATATATATATATGAGCAGTAGAGCCCGGCGTTGCAACAGTAAGAGATAGATCAAGTATCGACCATCATAAAGACTGAAAAATAAAATTGACAAAGATTATTGTTTAAGGTTGACAGACACACATGTCTTAATTATTTTTTTTTTTTTTTTTTTTTATGAATTGGTCAAATCCAAACTCAAACAAAAACATTGTTTTCAATCGTTATGAGTCTACCGATTGAATAGAATTTTATTATAAACAATTGTCTTGTAAATGGAATTTTTAAAGCATTCTGAATGTAAAAATAAAGAAAAAAGTGTGCAAGATATTAAGAAACACTACCTGCCAAAAAAAAGTGAAGTTTTGTTGAAATCAGTTGAAAAATGTAGGAAATCCAATCCTATATATAAACGAGCACACACACACACACACACACACAAACAACCTGGGTTTTATAATAAGTATAACTCGATATGAGTTGTCCCCCTCTCATTCTGGCAACAGAATCATTGTGTTTTATCATGTTTTCAAATTGATTTTGTGCAAAAACAATTGTTTTTCCAATTTTTGGCGCTGGTAATTTTACACATTCCTGTGAAGTTTTGTTGAAATCGGTTGAAAAATGTAGGAAATCCAATCCAATATATAAATGTACAGACACACACACACACACACACACAATCTGCGTTTTATAATAAGTAAGATATATATATATATATATATATATATATATATATATATTGTTAATTAAGTTTTTCAATTAATTATTTTATTTAATTTGTTTGTCAAGACACTTATCAGTTACAATGGATTAAGCCTTTTTATTTTATTTTTTTTTATTTATTTTTTTTTTAGCCCAGACATTGGTTGTGCATTGGTGGCTTTCATTCTGTCAGTTTGCAGCATCTTGGGGGCTTGGTTGGGTGCATTTCCTATCCCACTTGATTGGGATAGACCCTGGCAGGTAAGTGGAAAATGTGGAGAGCCACACACATACCTCTTTACTCTGTTAATATTCATTGTCCCAAAAATGATGGGTTGATCAGTTCTACTGGGTTATCTATTAACCTGTAATTAATATGCGATCTTAATTTAATTTGCTTAATTAATAACACATTTCATGGGGGACATTAATGGGATAATATATATATATATATATATTTTAGGAGGCATGGTGGAGTAATGGATATCAGTTTGAATTGAGGAATCGGAGAGCTGAGTTCGAATTCCAGTCGAATCCATTACATTCACTTACGTGCTAATACCCTTGGCAAACATATTGTTGATTGTTGTGGATTCCGAGATGAAATCCGGTCTCCAATGAATGACAAACGCAGGAATAAAATATAACAAATAAATGTATTTACACAATAATACAATTGGTAATACAGTTAGTAAATCCAGAAATGCGGTTAGTAACAATAATATATATATATATATATATATATATATATATATATATATATAATCTGGTAAATACAGTCTCGAAGTAGGACTTCCTTAGAGTCTACGTGCTTGTAACTGCGACTTCCACAAGCGGTTACCTCACACTATTACTCTACCTCCAACTAAATCACAATCACTGCTCTGACTGACTCTGGGTATTTAACGGCAGCAGTCCAAGTACACACTGGTCGAGTCCACTTGTATGAAAAAGGGGTGGACCCGATAACAGGTATGAATCATCTTCTTCTCCCTCCAGCTATGGTTAAATAGCAGGACAGACTTGGATGGCAACTGGTCTAGGAGAAGGACAACTCTGAATTCAAAACCTGCAGAGGGTCGTTTGGGGACCCTGTGGCACATAGTGCACCAGGTCTCTGTGTTCGGCCCTTCAAAAAGTGTGGAGGGTCCTGCACGAAACCTTCACCACTATAATCAAATCTCATGTGCTGTTGTCGGTCTGTCAGTTTCCTAGGAACTGATCTGCTTGAACCTCATATGTCGAATTCAACGGGGAGATATATATATATATATATATATATATATATATATATAATGGCCCTTTTTGTACAGTGCTGCTCATGGCTAAAACAACCAAAGCACGATCGGCAATGCTTTTGACAATAATCACAATAGTAAAATACTGTGAGTCATACACACACACACACACACACACACACACACACATTCAATTATATATAATTAACTATAATCACACAGAAATATATATATATATATATATATATATATATATATGTTCACACAGAAATATTTATTGCAATCTGACATTTATGGTTGATCTATATCCATATATTTGAGATATATGAAGAAAATATAGTTTCAAAAAAAACATTAAAAACAGCATAATCAGTATATTAGGATTTTGCTTGTTTTTTCAGTTGCATTATGCTGTTTTAATGTTTAACAGCACATATATATATATATTAGGATATTTTTTTTTGAAATTTTTTTCAGTATATTTTTTTTATACTGTCGGATCTATATCCATATATTTGCTTATATATATATGTCGGATCTATATCCATATATTTGCTTATATATATATAGAGGAGGTCAAGACACTTTTGAACTGGTTGAATAGAGGAGGTATAGAGGGTTTGAAGTTTGGGAACCGTTGAATGCACTTATTCAATACACTTTTGCAGAGACGCCAATAATCTTTGGAGCCAAATTTATGAGATCTAGATGCACACGTTCCTTCATTCGAGCCGCAAATAGTGACTTAGCATCATTTAAGACACGCTTTTACAATCGTTACGGGCGGCGGCAAAGAGACGTCTATTGCAGTCAGACATGTCGCCAACTTGGGAATTTATGGTACGGTATAGGTGGAAGTAGTGGTTCTTATGGGAACTGGAGGAGATGACGGTTTGAGCAAGCAGCGAAAACCAAGAGCAGGAGCGCCGTCTTAACCCTATATTTCCTTGATGGGATGAAAGCGTCGATTCCGGCTTTAACCCAGGAAGAGACCTCAGAAGCACATTCTTGGACTGATAAGGGAGCTTAAAGACTCCATCCCAGGGGACATGAGGCGGAGGAAATCACGGAACGACAATGGGCCCCAGTCAGCTTGTTGATAATAGAACGAAGTTCTAGTGGTAGGAGGTTCTTTATGGGGGGAGAAGTTAAAGGAGATGTTAACCGATACTACTGCATGGTCAGAGTTACCAAGTGGGCAAGTTGCAGAGGCGCTGCAGGATTGGGATGGAGGTAAAGCACAGGTCGAGTAGAGAGGCTTTACTTACCCGGTTGAGGGCAAAAACGAGGGGGGAAGTTAACTATCTGTGTGAGGGAATGGGAGATTGAAAAATTAAGCGTTTGAAATATATATATATATATATATATATATATATATATATATATATATACCTACACATCACAAACCATAAATGTCAGATTGCAATAAATATTTCTATGTGAACATATACTATAATATTAGAGTAATGTAGATACAGATAGGAATTTATATAATCCAGGAAAAAGGGTACTTTTCTATTTTTTAAGGTGGTGTCTGTATTTTGATGAGTTCACTTCGAAGCTTAAGTAAATTCTGGTTTTTATATTTAATTATAAGTATTTTCTCCAACAGACAAAGGTTCAAATCAAATTAATTCAAATCTCTCAGGGGTTTTAATTTGAATTTCTTGGTTAATTATATAAAAAGCTTATGGAAATTTTTTCGCTAATTTTGAAATTTTTAAAAAATGTCCTTTTTTAATATTATTTGCAAATAATTTATTAAATGAAATATATCGGCATTAGAATTTTGGCTGTTGACAGTGACCAACGGGATTGTTTCCAATTCATACTGAACTAACTCCACTTTATGCCCCTCCCCTCTTCATACTAATGTTAAATCTGAAATCAGTATATCAAATTAGGTCAACACTCTCTGCCTTTTCCCACATTCTAAGATATCAATATTTCTTGATTTTTAACCCACAGTTTTTTTTTGTTTTTTGTTTTTTTTAATTCATTTGTGATTTTGTTTGTAGGTCTTGAAGATTGAGAGCTGTTCTTTAAAGCTCTCATGAAATTAAAAATTATTACCTATGGGATTTTAAGTGTTTGATATTCTTTAATTAATTTTGCTCTGTATTTTGACATAGTGCTCTCCCTGGATCTATATCCTCCTAGAAATTCCATAAGGATCACCATATTGTATCATTACTGATATATATATATATATATATATATAAATAATAATAGTGAATATTGAAGTCAACACTAGAGGTGACAGGCTGTTTCATGATGATTAAGGCCCAGCATGAAACAGCCTGTTGCCTCTGAATGTTGACTTCAATGTTCACTTTTATATTTACACACCCTTTATCTCTGATATTGAGCACTTTATCCCATAAATATAGCACACCTTAAAACTATATTTCTTCATATATATATATATATATATATATAGTTTCTATCAAAAATACTTTTACAAACTTGTGGGGAGGTGCAAGTTTCTCACACTAAACAAGAACAAAAGTTCATATAAACATATGTCCGTGAATCCTTTCTTTTTGAATTAAGTTTAAAGTTTACGGTAGACGCTGTTAAATAGAATCCCCAAATATTTATTACCATAGTTTGTGGTGCCATGGATACTGTCTCAGCAACACAACAATAAACAGTAGCAAAGGTTGGATGACTCGGCTGTCTTCGGTCTATAAATGCAATCTGATACAGCAGTTCAACCTCGCATCCATTACCATTCACGCAGCCATATGTAAAAATCATATCTGACTATTCATGATATGAATATCCATGGAGTTTTCGACATATGTTTATATCTTGTTTTGGTGTCAGGAATCCACCCCCAAAGTTTGTGTTATGGATTAAAGAGTATACCCCCGGTGACTTTATGAACTTGTCCAATACTATAAAGAGTTACATGGTATGAGGTCATTAGTAGTTGTATTGGAGTCTGTCTTCATACTAACTATACAGGTGTTATGGCAATAGCCTAAGCATTACAAATAGAGAATACTTTAACGAATTACATTATACCAAGTGTGAATGTATGTTATAACATTAACCTTACAATAGGAAATTATAATAGCGTGCGATGAAGAGCTCAAACATGAGTGTGGGATAAAAATCGCAATATTATAACTGGAGTTATAATAGGAACTTGAACTGAAGTTTGGTATAACAAGCACCACATATCTGGAATTATGATAGTGGGTGACCAGATTTTCAAAACTTATAAACGTGCAACAGGAGTTACAAGAATTTCAAATTTCATTCTGACTTTTGCTGTGTATTTTAGCAGACATTTTTTTTTTTAAGAAATAATGGTGGCAGGATAGAAGGTAAAAAAACACGTTGTTGTTGTTAAGAAAAATCTGAGAAAACCAGGTGAAATAGTGTCTGAAGGAACTGTACACATTTTACAAATTTTTAGTGGCAAGTGCTCACTCTTCTATGCTTGTTGGAGGTGCATGAATTTAACCAAAAAAGAGGATGACGATTTTGTCACGTATGTTTGTACCGTCAACAGAGAATGTGAAAAATTTAAACTAAAGGAAATGACTTTGGATATATTCAAGGCATTAATTTTCATGCAAGGTCTTACTGCAGAAAAACATGCTGAATTACAAATGAAAATTTTTAGCAAAGATTGAAAATAATAATAAATGTAACACTACAGGAAATAGTGGACGATTGCTAAACGATTCCTAAGTCTGAAGTATGATGCCGAAAAACTTCAGAATAAAGAATGTGCATTGGTAAAAGCTAAGTTTAAATGCACAAAAAGGAATATAAAACCTTGTTTCATATGTGGAAAATTACATCTTCGGAAAGACTGTCCATGGAAAAATGCAGAGTGCTATAACTGTGGTAAAAAAAGGACATATCAAATCACATTGGAGAAAAACTTTTTGCAGGAAGAAATTAATACACAATATTGCAATGGGCACACAAAACAAGAGAAAATTTGTTAACGTGCAAATCAATAATGTGGGAGTAAAAATGTTTCTAAATATTGGTAATGACATTTCAATAATAAATGAAAGCACATGGAAAGAAATTGGAAAACCTTTATTAAAAAGCACTTACAAAGTGGCAGCTTCAGTTTCTGGTGAGAAATTATTTTTTGGGAAGAATTAACATGTGATATTTATTTTTGAAATAAGCAGGTGAACACAAAAACTTATGTCCTAAGAAATGTGACTATTCTATTTGGTACAGAGTGGATGGGACTATTCGAACCGTGGGATTTGCCGATAAATGCTTATTGTATAAATTTAAATAGTCAAGCAACAAATTTAAAAAGTCACAACAAAAACTGAAGGAAGAATTAAAAAAATGTTTTCCTGATGTTCTGTCTAATGAACTGGGTCAGTGTTCAAAATACAAGGCAAATTTTCAAGTAAAAAAAGGTACGTACCATTCACAGCATTAGAACAAGTAAATGAAGAGTTGGACAGACTAGAAAGAATTGGTGTATTGCAGAAAATAAAACCATTTGAAACAGGGTGCACCAGTGGTGTACATAAAGAAAAAAAATGACAAAGTTTTTGTGATTTCTCGACTGGATTAAATAGTTGTCTCAAACCACGCAAAATTGAATGGCAGAAAAATATTTTCAAAGCTGGATCTCTCTGAAGCATATTAACATATTCAGATTGAAAATCAATGTTCTGAATTGGTGACCATAAATATGTACAGAGGTTTATATGTTTAATCGACTTTCTTTACGTATAAAGGTGGCACCAGCTATTTTTCAACAAACCATAGATACCATCCTGGCAGATTGTGATTTCGCAATGGCATATCTGGACGATATTTTCATCAAGAGTGTATCAAAAGAACAATATTTTGGGCATGTCAAAACAATTATGTAAAATCTAAGAGAATATGGATTTAAGCTTTGTGAAGAAAAAGGTGAATTGTTTTTTTGCCAAAAATAAAATCCTTGGGTCAAATTATTAATAAAATTTGTAGGTTTGGTTTGGTTTCATTTTATTTTGTTTTACGCAATATCAACCTTAATGGGTTAATGCCAACAAGATTTTTATTGCTTTTTTTTTTCTAAAAATGTATTGCTGGTAATATTTTTTTTTCAAAAATGTATTGCTGGTAATAGGTAGGCTTTCTACCACCCGGTCAAAATTCCTCCCCCTTCTCTTGGACATGAGTAGAGGCTTACGCCTTGTTTCTTGTTTAGGAAGGGGTTCCCGGTACTCTTTCTCTCTCTGGCCTCTGTATTAGTGCAGCTCTGTTTCTCCTGTGGTGTGTGCAGTCTGTGGCAACATCTCTTCATTCTGAGGGTACACGGCTGACAGTTCTCTGGTTGCTGTTTCCGACTGGTAGTTAGGAGCCCTAACTCTTGCGTAGCATCTTGAGAGGTCGCTCAGATCAACAGTTGTATAATACCGGGGTGTTTGTAGTGCCATGTCGTGCATGGAACGGTGCCCCTGCAGTCACCTCCGGTGGGCAACCCTGAGGCCACATTATGATGCAGGTTGTGCCAACTCCTCACTGCCCACGTCACGGGCGATAACTGTCTGCTTCTTTTACTTCGGGCCTTCTCATCTTCCAACCAAAATTCTACATGACTTACAAAGACCAAAAAAGTAATCCTAAACCAGCCACTCAAAAATCACCTAAACCCCTCAACATTTCGTTCTCCAACATCTGTGACATTAGAATAAACTTCTGCAGTATGGAATCTTTCCTCACTGCAAACTGCCCGGATATACTGGCTCTCTGTGAGACCAATCTTGTCTCGTCTATCCCCTCCTCTGATCTCTCAATCCCAGGCTACCTTCCTCTCCTCAGAAAAGGCTCTCTAACCCACATGCAAGGCCTTGGTGTCTACGTCAAGGACCATCTCCCTCTGTCCAGAGAGTTGTCTCTTGAATCACCAGACCAGTCATACATGTGTCTCCGACTATCTCTTCTTCCTTTACCGCTCTCCATCCTCTCAAGACTGTGGGATACTCGATAGCATTTCTGACAGCATAGACAAGGCTCTCTTGCTCCACTCGTTTACTCACATATTTGTGTTTGGCGACTTCAATGCCCATCATACTATGTGGCTTAAGAATGCTACTACTGACCACACAGGCATTCAAACTCTCAATTTTTCAGTCTCTCAATCCCTCACACAGATAGTTAACTTCTCCACTCATTTTGCCTTCAACTGGGAAGGCAAAGCCTCTCTTCTCGATCTTTTTACCTCCATCCCAAAGTCCTGTAGCACCACGCAACTCTGCCCTCTTGGTAACTCTGATCATGCAGTAGTATCTGTTAACATCTCCTTCAACTCCACCCCTGCAAAGAACCTCCTACCACTAGAACTTCGTTCTACTTTCAACGAGCTGACTGGGACGCGTTCCGTGATTTCCTCCGCGATGTCCCCTGGGATGGTGTCTTTACGCTCCCCGTTCAAGAATGTGCTTCTGAGGTCTCATCCTGGGTTAAAGCTAGAATTGACGCTTTCATCCCCTCAAGGAAATATAGGGTCAAGTCACACTCCTCCCCTTGGTTCTCCACTGCTTGCTCAGCTGCCATCGCCCATAGGAACCACTTCTTTCACCTATTCCGTAGCGACATGTTTGACTATTTTGTCAGTGACACTAGATTTGTTTTTGAGGCAAGAATAAATTGTGATATCATCCGTGTAGATGCCAACTTGGGAATTTATGGTATCAGGAAGGTCCTTTATGTAGATAAGGAATAGAGTGGGGCCTAGGATGGAGCCTTGAGGAACACCTGCGTTCGTGGGATAGAAACTGGAGGAGAATCTGTTGAGAACGACCTTCAATTCACGGTTTGACAGGAATGATTGTATTAGATCAAACAATCGACCCATAGTGCCATAACCCTGACAAAACTAACCTGGTCATGCGTCTCGAGAAAGACCTCCTATCGGTTGTGAACTGGGGCAGGAATTGGCTGGTCAACTTTAAAGCCTCAAAAACAAAACTGCTCTCTATTAATCACCACAGAGATCCATCCCTGCCCTCCATTAGAATGTTTGACGCTCAACTTCTCGAGAGCACCTCTCTGCAGCTGCTCGGTCTCACGTTGACTGCTAACCTGAGATGGAACAAATACATTGAGTCAATTGCTTCGTCCACCGCAAGGAAAGTTGGCTCCCTGTGCCATGCCAGGAAATTTTTCTCCCCGAAATCGATCGTTCAGATCTTCAAATCAACAATTCGTCCTTGCATGGAGTATTGCTGCCATATATGGTCTGGAGCCCCTTCTCTTTGCCTTGGGATTCTTGATAAGATCCAGAGGCGGATATGCAATATAATTGGCCCTGCTCTGGCATCTCGTCTACAGTCACTTTCTCACAGATGTGGCATCGCCTCTGTCTGTTTTACAAATACTTTCATGGTAATTGCTCCAAGGAGCTGCATTCGCTGGTCCCAGACTTCATGAGTTCAAGCCCCCTACGAGGCTGGCATCCCGCTCTCACCCCTTCACTGTCGAAACTCCTAAATGTAGCCGTCTCTTCTACTCCAATAGCTTCATGTCTCGCACCTCTCACCTGTGGAACTCCCTTCCCTATTCTAGTTTCCCTGAGAGCTATAATCTCCAGCTATTCAAACGTAATGTCAATCGACACCTCCAGTTGCCTTGATCTATCCACTACCCTTCTCCTCATCCTTTCTTCTATCACTCCTATCTGATCTTGCTCCAAATTTTCTGTAACCCCTTGCGTCCTAGTGGCTTCCCGCCTTGCTTGGGGTGAAACGCATAAAATAAAAAAAATTTTTTTTTTTTCCAAAAATGTGTTGCTGGTAATAATTTTTTACAAAGTATTTTTGGTATTAAAACCTATTTTTATACTTTCATAGTGTTTTGACCTCAGTTTGTGGGTTAACTATTTGCCCATAGCTTGAACCCTAACAAGTGCTTCCACCTCAGGCCAGGGTGGACCTGGGAACACCAGCAATTAAGAGGTGGTCCCACACTCCTCAAAACCTCCTGATCAGAGGCCTTGCTGTTGGACATAGTTTATCATCTTACCCAGGATGTGGATGTAGTTTATTGTCATACCCAGGACGGTAAAAATGGTAGGAAACCAGATCCATTGAGAACAAATACAATTAGAAATTTTCTTACACCAATAAACGTAACTATGTTACAAGCTTTTTTAGGACTAGCTAATTATTATCAAATTTATGTACATAATATACATAATTTGACAGCTTCACTTAACAATCTACTGAAAAAAGGAGTAAAGTGGAAATGGGATTATAAATGTCTATAAGCATTTGATGCGATAAAAAAAAATTTAAAAAAAGTCTGATTTATCATTAGCGCTCTATGATCCCTAAACAATAAGATAGTAGTGATTACAGTGTTGGAGTAGTGATTTTGCACAAATATGATGGTGTTAAAATGAAAGCTTTGACTCCTGCTTCATGCTTACTTCTACCAGCTGAGAGGAATTACAGGCAGATAGAAAAAATTCCATAAATTTATTCATGGAAGAAATTTTACGTTGTAAACAGACCATAAAATGTTATTAAAGATATATGGTTCAAAGAAAGGTATACCTACCCTTACAGCTAGCAGATTACAGTGCTTGGGTCCTGTTAAATTATAATATTTACGATGGAATACCAACTGTCTAAAAAAATTAAAACATGTGGATGGATTATCTAGGCTAATACCTAAAAATACTGAACCATTGGAGGACATGGTCATAACAGCGCTAAAAACCGAGATGAAAATCAAAAACATTCTGTGCAATGTAGTACAGGAATTACCTGTCACACTGGAGGAAATTAAAGAAAAAGGAGGAAAGGAATATCTTTATTGCTAAAATAAAGAAATTAAAAAAGAACAGAATCAAAATTTGAACGTGTATTTGATATGTGATGGTGTTTTGTAATGTACAGACAAAGAATTGTAATATCGAGTTTGTTACAGAAACGTATATAAAATGATTTTCATTTTGGACATCCTGGCATTTCAAAAATGAAATCTCTCATAAAAAATTTTGTATATTGGACTGGAATGGATCAAAAAACAGTAAAAGTGTGTAGAGGTTGTGTTCTAGCAGCGAAACTACTTATCACAAATATAGAACCCCTAACCAAAGACAGACACTCCATGGTCAAGATTGCATATAGATTTTGCAGGTCTTATAGCTGGAGTATATTATCTAATAGTAGTTGAAATGGCTGGAAATTTACAAATGAAAAATCCTACATCCTCAGTGACAGTGAATTTCTTACTTGAACTGTTTGTGAAATATAGTATACCACATATAATAGTATCGGATAATGGAATACAATTCACTGGAAAAAATTTAAAGACTTTTGCAAGTTGTTCTCTATAGAATATAATACAACCCCACTGTATCACCCAAGGTCTAATGGACAAGGAGAATAGTTTGTGAAAATGTTCAAAAGAAAAAAAGCAAGTCTGGACAAATTAAAGGAGGAAGCATTTCAAAATTTTTTGAGAGTGTAACAGTTAACGCCTAAGCCCAACACACCATCAGGCATGTCACTGGTGAAATTAATATTTGCCAGAAGGGTAAAGTCTGTGTTTGACAAGTTATTGCCAAGTCAAAAAGCATAAACAGTTAACAAAAGCAACACCTATACTTTCAAGGTCAGCAATAAAGTTTCCTTTAGAGCATACAGGGATGGAAAGGAAACATGGATAGATACCATAATAGCAGCTGGAATCGGAAAATTGGTCTACATGATGAAAGGGAAAAAACTCCAACATTGAAGGCACCAAAATCAACTGCAGAAAAGATTATCTTATGAAAGACCTGAAGAACTGGTTAAAATGCTCTTGGTTATTTTTGATGTGCCAGTACCAAAACGAATCATGGAACCAACAAAGACAAGTTTAAGAAAAAGAAAATGTACAGAAGAACTAAAAGTGGATCCTAGATGGAAATGCTACAAAGTAAAGTATGTTGGCAAACTCTCCAGAAAGAGAAGGAGATACTAATACAAAATAAATAGAAAAGAAAAACTATATTTATTTAATAAAGTAGTAATCTCAAAAAGGGGGATGTTGTAGAGTAAAGAGTGCACCCCCAGTGACTCTATGAATTCATCCAATGCTATAAAGTATTCCATGGTATTGGAGTCAGTCTTCATACTAACTATAAAGGCATTATGGCAATAGTCTAAGCATTACATATAGAGAATACTTTAACGAATTACATTATAGCAAGTACGAGTGTGTGTTATAACAATAAGCTTACAATAGGAAGTTATAATAGTTTGTAAAAGTATTTTCGATACACCCTGTAATATATATATATATATATATATATATAAATTTCAGATAGAGTATAAGTGTAAAAGGACAATATGGAAAAAAGACGAAAGGAAATTTTTATTCATTAGACATTGAATTGTAGCACTTCATGCCCTCCATAGTTTGCATTAACTTTTCAGCCAACCTGATTAATATTTATGAGTGTTCTTAAACTTAAAAATTTGGTAAAACCAAAACATTTTGGCTCTTGTATATAAATGCTTCTTACAAAATAAAATCCTTGCATTTGTATTGATAAAATCTCTCAGAGGATGAAATATATTGACAAGGATAAGTTTTCTTTGTGTCTTTATTCATATATACATATTTGTGTGTGTATATTCAGGAATCATGACTCTTTCATATCAAACAGGAAATCAAAGGATTCTAGGCCAAACAAAAATGTAACATGTGGGGGTGTTTTCAGGGCGGGTGGTGACCATCAAATGTAGATCTAAGGGTTAAAATCTCTGAATATCTTTGGAAATTTATCCAAGTAAATTGAGAATGTATACTTTAGGACAGAGAGCTTAGAAAAAAGCGGGGAAGGAGAGCTAGAAGGGGGGAAATGTGTTTGAGAAGCAGAGACCTTGGAAGTGGGAACATGAGTTTTTTTGGGGGGGTCAGTGACGGGAATGGGTGAGAATCAACATTCATATATGGTGATGCATAAGAAATCTAAACTGCACTTAGTATTGTTCCAACTAGTATAAAGTTTTACAGTTCCAAGTTGAGGTTGTTTTTTTGGTGCCGTGTTGATGACACTTGTTACTATAAGTTTACTGAATGGACCAAATACAATGAAATAAGTTTTATGTGATCAGTCAATTACTTAAACAAATCATGGAAGGAAAGATTCTGTATTTTACAAATTGAATCCTCATTCTGTATAACTAGAAAAACAAAAAGCGATTTTCTAACATATTTATGTTATAATTTGTAAAGGAACAAAATGAATGAAAAACTATTCTTGGCTAAAAGTACTTTTTCCTCGTCTTTTTATTGATATATATGTATGTGAAATGGGAAAATAACTGTCTTTCCCATCGTCATATCAACCAACAACACTCTGCAGCTTGGAAAACTATAAATGAACTAGTGGGAAAGGGATCAAAACCTCCACCAACAATTAAAGGTGGCAGCTGTGAGCAACGGCTTGGTAACTGGCTTTCTCATTTCAAAAACCTCCTTGGTAATCCCGCAAGTCTTTCAGACCACATGTCCCTCCCAAAAGTCCAAATTAGTAGTGCTTTGAACATATCAACAGGAGAGTTCACCATTGCAGAGTTGAAATGTGTTCTAATGAAGACAATAAACAAAGCTCTTGGTCCTGACAAGATTCCGGTCATCTTGTGGAAGGACCCTATTTTTCACCAATTACTTCTTGATCTGTGTAATTATGCAAAGGCCAGCCAAGTTTCACCAACCATCTGGCTACGATCGCAAATCATCCCCATCCCCAAAAAGGGTGATTTGACATTACCAACCAATTATCGCGGTATTTCGTTGCTTCCTATAGCTGCGAAAATCTATAACAAGCTTCTTCTGAATCAAATTCGCGCTGAAGTTGAACCCATTCTACGCAAAAACCAAAATGGTTTCCACCCAGGTCGTTCCACCCTTGGACACATCCTCACATTGCGTAGAATAATTGAGGAAATCACATTCTGCAATAAAACTGCAGCTCTTATTTTTGTAGACTTCAGCAAAGCTTTCGACTCAGTGAACCGCGAGACTATGTTTGAAACTCTTGAACTCTATGGCATACCAGTAGAAATCATTGAAGCAATCAAAGTATTGTATACCAACACACAGGCCACTGTCCTGACCCCAGATGCTGAAACGGAACCTTTCGATATTCTGGCTGGCATTCTCCAAGATGACACACTAGCACCTTTCCTTTTCCTCATTGTAATAGACTACATCATGCGTATATCAGTGGACACAATCAAAGAAAATGGACTGATGTATCAGCCTAGAAGAAGCTCACGTCATCCTGCACTCTACATCACCGATGCTGATTTTGCTGATGACATTGCACTGTTGTCTGACAACCTCATTAGTGCCCAAGCACTCCTTTCTTCTCTTGAATCAGCAGCTAACTGTTCAGGTCTTCACCTAAATGAAACCAAAACTGAGTGTATGCCAATTAACATTCGCAACAATCATGAGATCAAAACACTCTCAAACAACATCCTCAAATGTGTCAAAGACTACAAGTATCCAGGATCACACATCAAGAACTCTGAGAAAGATTTCAACATTAGAAAAGGAATAGCATGGACTGCTTGTAACAAAATGGATAAGATCTGGAAATCCAATCTTGCTCGTCAATTCAAAATCCAACTTTTCCGCTGCGTTATTGAGCCAATCTTACTCTATGGCTCTGAAACTTGACTCTCTCAGCAAAACAACAGCGTCGTTTAGATGGATGTTATACACGTCTTTTAAGAAGAGTGCTTAATCTTTCATGGCAAAACCGCCCAACTCTAGAAATGATATATGGAGACTTGCCGAGAGTATCAACCTTAGTTTGCAAAAGACGTGTCCAGTTCGCCGGGCATTGTGCACGTGCCACAAATGAACTTGTGTCATCATTTGTACTCTGGAGGCACCATCATCTGACAATCGATCATGCAAGTTAACCTTTTCCAGATAGGATAAAACGAGACACATTGATCCCCAAGGAAGATCTTTTAGGAGCTATGACGGATAGGGAATACTGGAGAGGTGTAGTGAGTTCAATCTCAGCCGAGGCCGCAAGATGATGATGTGTGTGTGTGTGTGTATTATATTCTGCACTAATAGGAATATATACTTGAAAAACATGGTGGATAAAGTAAGTAAAGTTTTATTGTAAAAACCAGTACACTAAAAATAAAGGTAACAGTTATGCACAAGTCAATCCAGTAGTGGGTGCTACTATTGGAAGGTCGGTAGTTCTCACGTAAGTCTGAGTCATACTCAACAGATCCCAGCTAGAATATTTAGCTACCACCCCCACGAGTGATTCATGTGGCACAAGGCCAGGTTTAACATGGGATCTCCGAGCCCATAGGCTCGGCCAAAAATATTCCCTATTCAAATGCGTATAAAAGGGTTCAGAGTCGGTCTACCTCCCCAAATGAGACTCTGCCCTTCGGCAGAGCCTCATCTGGGATCCTCTCTGCTCAGAGGCAGAGAGTTTGACTGTCTCCGTAGTCTGTTGCCTTATAGATACTTATAAGTAGTTACTACCTATAGTTTAGTCACTAAGGGGGGTGACAGGTTATTCCATTACATCAGTGTGTATGTGTGTGAAGATAATGTCTGCTTGACAATTATATTATCAATTAATTTCATACTAAAATCAATTGAAAACAATATTCAATAAAAATCAATACAATTGTCAATTATTGTTAGAGGTAAAAAAAAAAAAAGCTTTAATTTTTTTATAATCAAATTGAAGTCTACCCTTTTCTCTTATACTCTTTTTCATTTCCAGGTCTGGCCGATCAGTTGCGTCTTTGGGACTCTGGCAGGGTATGGTGTTGGATTAATAACCAGTTCAGGGTTGCTACTTTATAAAATCCAAATTGCCAACAAACAAAAGAACAAATTCATGTAGATCAGCAAAAAAAATAAGTAAAAACCAATCACCAATCCCATTCTTGACATTCTTCACTTTTGTACATTATTTACATTGTTTGGACTGTTGTCCTCATCTTTCTTGCCACATTCATCACGTTTCAGCTATTGTACACTCCAGTCTTCTTCAGGTGATTGGAGGACACATGGCCTAGTGGATAAGAGTGTTGGTTGAAGTAATCCAGTGATTAGACCCAAAGATTTGTGAGTTCAATACCTGGCTACAACAGTGGTGAACAATAACTTGAAGAGTTGAGTTAAAGGGAAATAACTGATACTGAGATATCTGGAAGAGGCATGGCATGTGGAACTAGACAGTCTACCCCGGTGGACGAAATAAAGAGTTCAGGTTGAAATTCCAGTCAGCTGAAGAAGGCTGGAGCATGCAGCAGCTGGAGTATTGTGAATGTAGCAACAAAAATGAGGACAACAGTCTGAAAATATAAATAGTGTAAATAATTGCAATACTTCATCTCAGAAATATAGACAGATATTCTTTGTTTCATATGAAAACTAAATCCATTGATTTCATAAATTCATCTAAAAACAGCAGAAAGTTCTTCTCTCTTCTTTTTTATCGTTCGCTATTTGATGAAAAGATGTCAATATCCAAAAATGTTTTGATGATCTATTAATTTTTTTTTTTTCAATAGTTTCTTTGTCTTTGTTCATTTTATCACCCTTTTGGTAACATTTTTGGAATGATAATCACAGATTTTTTCATCCAAGGTGGCTACACTGCTTTCATTGTCCCATAAGGTTGCCAAATATAATAGTTGCACAAGGAAAACTGGATTAGACCATATGCATCCATACACATACACATTAAACTACATCCACATGCAAAAGTTTCTCATTTCAAATCAAGAAGAGTGCCATCTCAATTATTAACCTGTATCCTGGGTAAGACATTAAACTATGTCCAACAGCAAGTCCTCTGATCAGGAGGTTTTGAGGAGCTTGGAACCACCTCTTAATTGCTGGTGTTCCCAGGTCCACCCCGACCTGGGGTGGTAGCACCTGTTAGGGGTCCCAGCTATGGGCAAATAGTTAACTATTACCAGCAATACTTTTTTGAAAAAAAATATTACCAGCAATACAATTTTGAAGGAAATATATTACCAGAAACAGATTTTTGACAAAACAAAATATTACCAGCAATAAAAATTTTTATCAGCATTAAATAACTCATTGAGGTTGACATGCCGTAAAACAAAATAAACCAAACCAATCTAAACCAAAGAATACATATTCTATTCATATGAATCTATCCTAAAAATGTTATCAGCATTGAATAACCCATTGAGGTTGATATGCCGTAAAACAAAATAAACCAAACCAATCTAAACCAAAGAATACATATTCTATTCATACGAATCTATCCTAAAAATGTTGTCGGCATTGAATAACCCATTGAGGTTGATATGCCGTAAAACAAAATAAACCAAACCAATCTAAACCAAAGAATACATATTCTATTCATACGAATCTATCCTAAAAATGTTGTCGGCATTGAATAACCCATTGAGGTTGATATGCCAGAAAAACAAAATAAACCAAACCAATCTAAACCAAAGAATACATATTCTATTCATACGAATCTATCCTAAAAATGTTGTCGGCATTGAATAACCCATTGAGGTTGATATGCCGTAAAACAAAATAAACCAAACCAATCTAAACCAAAGAATACATATTCTATTCATACGAATCTATCCTAAAAATGTTGTCGGCATTAAATAACCCATTGAGGTTGATATGACGTTAAACAAACCAAACTAAACCAAACTAAACCAAACCAATTATTAACTCTCTTCCCTGCCAATTAGTTTAGGAAAAACATTTCATTTTCAGACAAATTTTTTTTTTATTTGTTTTCAATATAATAACTAAGAAACTGAGGTACGTTATGTTTTGGGAAAAAAAAGACACTTTCCATAAAAATGTATATACATGTCTACACTAGGGAAGGAGTTTTTCTATGGCTTAGCAACCCTTTGTAGGTTATTTAAAGCCAGAAAACATTTTTAGATTGTAAGAATTTATTTTTTGGGAGATAACAATTATTTAATGAAACAAGTCTTACTAATTAACCCATAGCTGGGGAGAGAAGAGGTGGATTAATACTTTTTCCAAATGTATTTGTGTGTAAGTGAATATAAAGAACCCAACTGGAATTGGAACTCAGCTCTCCAATTAACAATTCTGAGCCATTATCCATTACACCACCCACACATCCAAACTTACTGCACCTATTAATCCCAAACAGTCACCCTTCTAGGTACTGACCAGGTTCGACATTGCTTAACTTTGATGATTGTATGTGAACCGGTATTTCAATGTGATGTAGCCATAAGTAGATAATTATAGTGCAGCTTCTTTGAAGAAATTTCCAAAAGAATTGATATCATACCAGTACCTGCACTACCATCCCCAAAATTTGATTATATATTTCATGGCTAGGAGGGTTATCAAGGGATTAAAAAGAAAAAAAAAACAAAGAATCCCATATCTAGGAAATAGAGGATTGAGATTAGCTTGAGACTTTCAATTTAATCAAAAGTGATTTGGGGTTGAAACTTTGTACTTTCTAATCAAATATTAGCTGTTCCTAAAGATTATCAACTCCACCCAACTATTTACAGGATGAGTGATACAAAATCTATAAGATTATGGTTGGTGGATAGTAGAGATTTATTTGACCCCTCACTGAGTCAGGTTGTGACACAAGGTCATTTTTTAATGGGGGGATCCGGGTGTTTTCACTTGGGCCACTGGTCCACGCTAGTCATAGCTGTGATACTACCAACGCAGGAATAGATCCCTCCTCCCAGGTAAGTATCTGTTATGGTGACCTATCTACATTAGAATGAACTCTTCCTCCTTCATAAATACTAACCTGCAAGACTTCCTAAGGGAGGCAGTCAGGACACAGTGTAACCTGATAGTTCAGACGGACACTTCTATCTGCTGACTAATAACACTCTTATTTTGTATATATGTTCTGTTATTTCAATACACTTGTTCAATCTACCTTCTTCTTTCCGTGTCTTTCTTTCTGGCCCTTAACAGGCCAGAGCAGTATCCCTGTGCCAGGTAAGGATAGTTATTTTCTAAGTGTAACTTAGATGTAGCACAAGGCCGAAAGTATGGGGCACCTAGTTAGGATTGAACTGACTTTTCAGTTGTAACTGATGTAACGAGACAAACTTGTTAACCATTACACCATGCTGAGGTGCCCTGGTTGGTGGATAGTAAGTGGGTGCTAATTGCAATATGAGAAAAAACAAGAATGCTTTTTTTATATATATATATATAACTTAGTAAGGGCTGGGCTGGTCATGTCATAAGGATAGTGGATGGTTGCCTCCCAAAACACAGTAGTTCTATGGTGAATTGACAAGCTGCAAATGTCCTCCACACAAGCCAAGAAAGTGCTTCAAAGATGTCATTAAAAACAACCTTAAAAATCTTGAGAGAAGGAGACAGGTGACAGGCCTCAAATTTTCTTGGAATTATCCATTCTTCAATGGGGTCTGTTGTTTTAATTTCCAATTTTTTTGCTTCTTTTTTAATATGTTGTGTAGACGCACAAGTTCATGAGTTTTACATTTTTTATACGTGTATTCATGAATTTCTGCTTTAGTTTACACGTTTGTAAATGTCATAATTTTTTCAATTATAAATTGAATATATAACCCTATATAATATTACCAATAGGAATTGTAGACTGTATTTAGAAGAAAACTTATCAATCTGAACTTTTAAGAACCAAATTAAATTATTAAATAAGAATAAGATAATAGGTCAATAGCGACATTTTAACAAATATTTACTTTGTTATTTTAATAATAATATAACATAATACAACAAATACAACATAAAATATTATAATTTATTTAATAATATAACCTAAATTAATATTATAATTTAATTAATAACACAAAATAATAAATATTATAATTTAATTGATAATATAAATTAAATTAATAAATATTATAATTTAATTAATAATATAACCTAAATTAATATTATAATTTAATTAATAATGTAACCTAAAATTAATTAAAAAATTATAATTTAATTAATAATATAACGTAAATTAATAAATATTATAATTTAATTAATAATATAACGTAAATTAATAAATATTATAATTTAATTAATAATATAACATAAATTAATAAATATTTGTAGAAAAATAAGTGAAATTACCTCTGTGTGTTGCACTCAGATGTGGAAAGCAGAATGTTTGCCATGCTGGTTTTCCATAGCGAGGCTGCTTTGAGCTCTGGTTTTCATAATCATTTTACCAGAAGGGGTGGGATGCACAGGTCTGCCACCTTGTTACTTAAGGCCTGCCTTTCTTCCCTTCTCGACTTTTCTGTGAGAGGAACTTATGAGAACAGAGTCATTCCGCAAGCAAATTAGAACACTCTTCCTCATCTGAGAGCAAGTGGGAGAAGATAGAAATGAATTGGCTGGCTCACCCATTGGCGATTCATAGGGAACTGGAGAAGCTTGACACAACCCTGTCGCCATTTAACTCTGGGGGTTTCTAGGCTCAGACTTCCTCTACAGGTTCTCCTGATTTTCCATCTGGCAGAAATGTGTCCTCATTTACTGCCAAACCTTTGCAAGTGTAGTGATCTAGATATGGACAGAGACTCCATGAGCTTCCAAAACCTCTTGTCTCACTTCAAGAACTGTGTGGCAGGCATGGTTAATGCTGCAGAGAAGCTGAATTTCTTAAAGTGTTCCTTCTTTGACAGACTCTTGCTGTTGATCAACCATTTAAGTGTGGTCAACAGGAATTACCAAATTTCTCTCAAAATTCCTAAAACTGAATTCTTGAACATGGATGAATATTATAATTTAATTAATAATATAACATAAATTAATAAATATTTGTAGAAAAATAAGTGAAATTACCTCTGTGTGTTGCGCTCAGATGTGGGAGGCAGAATGTTTGCCATGCTGGTTTTCCATAGCGAGGCTGCTTTGAGCTCTAGTTTTTATAATCATTTTACCAGAAGGAGTGGGATGCACAGGTCTGCCACCTTGTTACTTAAGGCCTGCCTTCCATCCCTTCTCGACTTTTCCTTTGTCATTCCACAAGCTCTCTTCTCACATAGTTAACTGATCCTGGTTTGGATTTGAGTCACAAGATAGGCAGTGTTTCGCAACACTTTTACTGTACCAAACTGACTTCTAGCTACAATAAGGAATTTTTGACCAAAATTATGATTTAATTAATAATATAATGTAAATTAGTAAATATTATAATTTAATTAATTACATAACAACTTCAATATACACCATACATATAAAAAAATTGTAATTAAAAAAAAATTTCTAATTTGGAACAAAAATTTACAATTGAAAAATGATGATACTTATGAACAAACATATAAACAAAAGCAAAAATTCATGAATGTTCGCATGTAAAAAAAGTAAAACTAATAAATGTGTGTGTGTACACAAAAAAGATGAAAAAAAATGGAAATAAATTTATTCAAACAACAGACCTCATTGAAGAATGGATAATTCCAAGAAAATTTGAAGTCGGGGAAACACCATCTTTTCTGTAGATAATATTATCAATGCTTTATTTTTAATATTATTTTTAATATTGAGCACTATGAAAATATCTATTTTTCATTTAAACTATTATATTCTTAAATATATATATATATATATATATATATATATATATATATATATATATATATATAATGCTTTTTAATTTAATTATATAATTAAATTTGAAGCTTTTAGCTTCAGATTTTGAAGCATGGTAATTCCTGTAGCGAAGAAAGCATATTTTAAATCAGTTAATACATACATATATACATATTGAGCACTGTATGAAAATATCTGCTTTACATTTATTACTATTGTATTCTTAAAGATTTTATATATATATATATATATATATATATGAAAAATATATAGAGAATAGGAAAGAACTCATTAGGTAAATAATCCAAAGTTCTTAATATGATTCCAACACGCTACATAAGAGTTCTCATGTTTCAAAACAAGAGCCGAAAACATCAATATAATTATTTGAATTAAATTGAATTACTTACTAAATAAGTTAATCCAAAAAAAACAGAACAGAAACAGAGCTTAGTACTTTAATTAGTCGGTTGGCAATATCTTTTGGTTGATGATGTTGTAAGATGGTGCTATTTTTTATTTTTCCATCCTATTTTTTGGTGTATTTTGGTTTCCATTATTGTCCTCATCTTTGTCGTCATGTTTATCACAACGTTTCGGGCGTTGTACACTCCAGCCTTCTTCAGGTGGAATGTTGAACTGAACCATTTATTTCACTCACTGGTGTAGACTGTTCTAGTTCCACGTGCTGTGTTTAATTGATATCAGTTATCTCCTGTTAATTTCCCTCTGAAAGTTCTCCACTGCCTTAACCAGGTATTGAACTCACACTCTTTGGGTCCTGTCATTGGATCTAACTAACGCCTTTATCCACTGTGCCATGAGTCCTTGTGATAAACATGGCAACAAAGATGAGGACAATAGTCCAAATAATGTAAATAGTGTACATAATACCTCATCTCAGAAATATAGACAGGTATTTTGGTTTGTTTTTAAATTTCCACACCTGGTTTAATATAGATGCCCTTTTTGCATATTTTTTATTGATAAATGGGGTTTATATAAGTAGCCATTCTGTTTATTTACAGGAATCTTCTGTTATTCTGGTGTTTTCTTGGATTTCTTTTGGAACTTACTATAGCTTTATATATTATGTTATTGTGTAGGCAGTTACTGTTTAGTGAGCATTCATAATTTGTTCAACAGTTACATGTGGGCTTAATAAGTATGTTTTGTGTGCAGCTGTAGCTAAGTTTTATAGTTTTTCTATTAAAAATTTTGTTCAGTTTACTTGATTTGGAGAATAGTTTGTTGATTAGTTTGATGAATATCTTACCTATGTTGTTTTTATATTCTTATATGGTAGGTGGGACAATATGACATTTCTATTTCTGTTGGATTTCTTGTTCTGTTTCGTGTAAAAATATAAGTTTTACCAAAAAAAGACTATTGTCTTTTTCTGATATTTCATACTTGAATTTTACTTCAGTTGATGAGTTGTTGGAAAATCTTCAGCTGGAAGAGAATGGGGTTTATTTTATTATCTTGGTTGAGTGAATGTTAATATTAACTGTTTTCTTATAACAAAACTTCCAGCATTCATTAACCAAGCAACTAGTGCTGCTGCTTTCAGTTGAAATTTATAAAATCTTTCTCTTAAAACTGTTATCACTCTTTCCAGTATTGATGAGAATTTCCTTCCTAACCATTTGTTTGAAGTAGTGTGGAAAGTCAACATCTTGATTATGCCATTATTTTCTTTTCTCAAGCCCAGTAGACGTCATCACTCTTTCCAGTATTGACAGAGGTTTCCTTCCTAACCATTTTTTTTTTAAGTAGTGTGGAATGTCAACATTTTGATTATGTCATTATTATCTCTTCTCAAGCCCAGTAGCTGTTATCACTCTTTCCAGTATGGATGGGGGTTTCCTTCCTAACCTTTTGTTTGAAGTAGTGTGGAATGTCAACATCTTGATTATGTTATTATTTTCTCTTTGAGTTACATATGATATCCATTTTAGTTGTTGCTGCTGCTGAAAGTCCTCAAGTGATATGAATTCTGTTATCTACTTGAATTTTTTACTAATAGATAAGTTTAGGAATTGTAATATAGAAACAGTAAATGTATATGCTTTATTTTGAAAACTAATTTAATTAAAATAGACTTGTATTTGACAACTAAATTTTATGGAACATTTATATACACTAGTAAAATAACGCATGACAAGCCATTTTAAAATATGTGAGTAATTACACAATTTACATTATTTGGACTATTGTCCTCATCTTTGTCACCATATTTATTACAATGTTTCAGTCATTGTATGCTCTGGCCTTCTTCAGGTGGTTGGAATATCGAACTGAACCCTTTATTTCGCTCACTGGTGTAGACTGTTCTAGATCCACGTGCCATGTTTAATTAACGTCCGTTATCAGTTATCTCCTGTTAATTCCCCTCTCCAAATTTCCACTGCTTTAACCGGGTATTGAACTCGCACTCTTTGGATCCTGTCACTGGATCTAACCAATGCCTTTATCCATTGTGCCATGTGTCCTTGAGGAAACATGGCATTAAACATGGCATGTGGAACTAGAACAGTCAACCCCGGTGAGGGAAATAAATGGTTCAGTTTGACATTCCAACTACCTGAAGAAGGCCGCAGCGTACAACATCCAAAACATTGTGATAAATATGGCGACAAAGATGAATCTGAATAATGTAAATAGTGTACATAATACCTCATCTCAGAAATATAGACAGATGTGAGTAATTAATAATTTTTTTTTTAAATAAGTACTGATTTATTCAATGAGATCCATGGTTGATGTTGCTTTGTGATTTTTTCTTTTTTATATTTGGTTCCATCTATGTCAATGATAGTCGAAGGTCACCCCTTTTCACAATGTCGAGTCTGTTATTATATTAATTTATATTTTATTTTATTAATATTCAAAATTAATATTATTATTATTATTATTAATATATTAATTGATATAGTAAATTATAATCTTTATATGATTTTCCTTTATATATATATATATATATATATATATCCTTCCTTTATATATCCTTCTCAGTTTTTATTCAATTTTTACAATGAAAACATCCGGTAGAGTAAAAGTGATGCTAACTTACATGATCTGATTTGCTAGTAACCGTCAGTACTACTTCAAACAAAGGGTTAGGAAGGAAACCCCTGTCAATACTGAAAAGAGCGATAACAGCTACTAGACTTGACAAACATATTTTCCTGAAAAATTGTTTCAATAGAAAAGATTTTATAAATTTCAAATGAATGTAGCACTGGCTGCTCAAGTAATGAATGCTGAATGTTTCCTTATAAGGAAATGACTAATATTACCCTTATCATTATGGAAATTATTTTTTTTTACTAAATGTTCACCCAGTATAAGGACTGATGGCTACTCATGGTAGAGGGTTCTTGTATAGATATAAGAGGAAGTTTAGATTATGAAGACACACAGACACACACACACACACACACACACATATATATATATATATATATGTACACACACACACACACACACATATATATATATATATATATATATATATATATATATATATATATTAAAGACATTTTTATGTTTAACGTTCTTTTTTATAGATACAATTATTTAAGTAAATGCTCTGTTTATAATAAACAGTATTAAATAACATTTACCGGCCTGAATGTCCGAGATATTTTCATAAAAATGTCTTTAATAAATAAATTGTCGGACTTTGTCCATTTCTTAATATATGACGTCATTTGTTTACATTTGATACGCCAGAGCACTTATGAATGTACGAGATTCATAGAAGATTGAAATTTATAAAGTAAATTTGACCTTGCTCAACCTAGCGGCTCCCTTTGTGGCCGAAGTCGATTAAGGCAACGCCATGTAAATGACGGTTCAGATAGGATGCAGGTTCGAATCCTGTCAAAGGACGAATATTTTCTATGAAAATTTCTCAGACATTCAGGCCGGTAAATGTTATTTAATACTGTTTATTATAAGCAGAGCATTTACTTAAATACTTGTATCTATAAAAAAGAACGTTAAACATAAAAATATCTTTAATAAACAAATTGTCGGACTTTGTCCATTTCTTAATATATATATATATATATATATATATATATATATATACCAATTATGCCCAAGTGGATAAAAGCATTGGTTCAAGTAATCCAGTGACTTGACCCAAAGAGTTGTGAGTTCAATACCTGGCCACAGCAGAGGGAACAAAAACTTGAAGAGTTGAGTTACTAAACAGAAATAACTGAAACTGATATATCCAGGAAAGGCATCGTATGTGGAACTAGAACAATCTACTCTGGTGGATGAGATAATGGGTTCAGTTTGAAATTCCAACATATTTCACCTGGAGCTGGAGCATATAATGAATGTGACAATAAAGATGAGGACAAAAGTCTGAACAATGTAAACAGTTACAATAACTCAGAAATACTGAAGAAGGCTGGAGCGTACAATGGCTGAAACATTGTGAATATGACAATAAAGATGCAGACAACAGTCCGAATAATGTAAATAGTGTAAATACTTAATTATTCTATAAGCTTGTGATGTAGTGCTAAATTGTGCGTTTGATAATATTAACTGTTATTTTTTTTCTTCATTTAAAATGACCAATAATGCACTTTTTCTTTCCTCTAAACCAGGCATGTCCAACGTCCAGCTCAGGGGCCAATTACGGCCCATGGTCAAATTTTATATGTCCCCCCACCTATCCTCTGTCATAGAATTTATCACTTACAGCCCTTGACAATATTGTCGATCAGAGTATGTAAAGTACACATCTAAGAAATGCAATTTCATGTTTTACCAAAAGATGAGAGTAGCACTGTGTGGCTGTGACTTCGACCTTTTCCAGCCAATTTCTAAAATTACTGCCTTTGAACCAGACCTGGCCTACATACTGCAGTCCAGATCTCAGTATCACCCTTCACATTAGTGTAGGAAAGTTATTTGTCATCTGAGATGAATAAATTCTAAAATCTCTGCCTTTGAACCAGACCCAGCCTACATACTGCAGTCCAGATCTCAGTATCACCCTTCACATTAGTGTAGGAAAGTTATTTGTTTTGGTCATCTGAGATAAATAAATTCTGAAATCTTAGTGAATTAAATTTGTGTAGATCATAATGAGTCATAAATATTTTTGGACACTTGGACATGTGTCACTTTATTTTCTACTTCTTAAGATGAATATTGGTGTTATGTTCCTATTCATAGGTTTTTTAACTTAAAAGTTGACAGACAACATTAATTACCAATAATATGTCATGTTTAAGAGTAACCTGAGATATAAAGCTTCCTTGAAGTTCTCTTTTCTCAGACATATTTTACTTCATCTTATATGAGCCTTAGATATGACAGGCTGGGTGATTTTGGTAAAACCTGTTTAAATTTATTTGTCATTCATGTAAAGAAATGAAAATTTGCCATTTGAAATAAAATTTTCATAAGATAGTTCATTTGAATTTAATTTTAATGGTTCAAAGAATTCCAAACAAAATGGTTGGCCCTCCCCTCATGCATATTGACCTTATCAAATCTGGCCCTCTTTGAAAAAAGTTTGGACACTTCTGATCTACATAGATGTTTACTAGAGAAATAAAGAATTCAGTTCAACATTCCAACCACCTGAAGAAGGCTGGAGCATACAACGGCCGAAATGTTGTAATAAATATGGCAACAAAGATGAGGACAATAGTCCAAATAATGTAAATAGTGTAAGATGAATAAATTCTAAAATCTTAATGAATTAAATTTGTTTTGTGTTGGTCAAAGTCAGTTTTAAATCTATTAGGTTTTTTTAACTTAAAAGTTGACGGACAACATTAATTACCAATAATATTTAAGATTAACCTGAGATATTTTATAGCTGCCTGGAAGTTCTTTTTTTCTCAGACATATTTTATTTCATCTTATATGGGCTTCAGATATGAGATGCTGAGTGATTTTGGTAAAACTTGTTTAAATTTGTCATGTGAAGAAATGAAAATATGCCATTTGCAATACAATTTTCATAAAGATAATTCATTTGAATTTAATTTTAATGTTTCAAAGAATTCCAAGCAAAATGTTTGGCCCTCATGCAGATTCACCTCATCAAATCTGGCCGCCTTTCAACGAAGTTTGAACACTGCTGCTCTAAATTAAAAATAAACTTTTCAGGACGTAACTATATTCCTAACAGATGTGATATCTTAAAATAATGACTGTAGAACTATTTTGAATATGTCAACGCGATACTAACTTTGTGACGCTATTGCTAAAGAAAGGTTTTGTGTCTATGGTCTTCTTAAAATTTAAAAATAAGTTAAGAGCTTCCTCCATCTCACTCACTCTCCACTCAAAATTTGTAAATCTCCTAACTAGAAGATCCAAATTCCTGAAATCTCATAATTAAACCAGTCACTCCTTTTTTATGACAAATATTTCTTGTTGGTATTAGGTTTCTTTTCTTTTTTCTTAGTGCAGTTTTTATTGTTTTTTTTTTTTGAAGTTCTAACTTTCTTGTGTTTTTCTGTGGAGGATTTTACGTATGTATATACAGGAAATATATAATGATTGGTTCTGAATTTTGTGGATTTATTTCTTTGATGCACTTCAGTAAAAGGTTCTTTCTTATTTTTATAGGAATTGAACAATATACTATTTTTTTCTTTTTGCAATAATTTCATCAATAAAACTATTGCCTGAAGGTTTCTTTTCTTAATGAAATGCATCATAGCACAGTTTTTTTATTTGACCACATGTTTATTACGGGTGGTAGCATGTGTTAGAGTCTCAGTAACTGGCAAATAATGAAATGCAAAACATAAAAAAATCACTATGAAGGTATAAAAATACATTTTTATAGTAAAAAGACTAGCAATACATTTTATTGGTAGTTGAAGACATGCAATTGTGTTCAAATTATTTAGACTTTGATATTAAATAACCCATAACATTTGATATGTTGCTAAAGCAACTTATGTATTGTATACAATCACATGTTTTTATGTAAATTAAAGATGGCTGCCTACTAATTCATCTGAATGATGATATCTATGGCAGTGAATATTTAATAATTTCCTTACAGATGAAGAAGGGTCTTGATGCAAGACAGAAACATGGTTCTTCGGGAGAATGTTGAGTGTACCATGTAAGCATATATGAATATTTCAGAGTATTTGGATGTCAATCTGAGGACAGTGCAGAGGATTCAGAAAGAGTTGGATATTGAGCACTTTCCAGTATGTACCATATATATATATATATATATATATATATATATATATATAATGTCATTTGCAGTACTGTTTCACTGTATCACAGCACCTCAGTGTGATTAGACATCTGAATGCCTCAAGCCAGGATCGAAACCCAACTGATTTGGTGTCAGTCAGACCTTCTACCACTGAGCTAACTTCACACAGCTAAATCTAGCGTATTGTTTTTACAAATGTAAACAAATGCCAATCAGCCAAAGTGCTCCATTCATTTTACTGAAGAGCTTTATATGATTAAATAAATTGCAAACATTGTTTGCTTATTTTTAGCATGGTCCTTTCATATTCATGAATATTTTTCCGTGTATTACAATCTTCTATCTCTTTCAAATAACAATGATTTTCACTGTACAGTGCATTTCTTGCTTCATTTGATTGTAATACACGGAAAAAATATTCATGAATTCAGTGACAGGACCCAAAGAGTATGAGTTCAATACCCAATTAGCAGTGGAGAACTTTCAGAGGGAAATTAACAAGAGATAACTGATAACTAGCATCCATTAAAACATGGCACCCCAGTGAGTGAAATAAAGAGTTCAGTTCAACATTCCAACCACCTGAAGAAGTCCGGAGCATACAACGGCTGAAACGTTGTAATAAATATGGTGACAAAGATGAGGACAATAGTCCAAATAATGTAAATAGTGTACATAATACCTCATCTCAGAAATATAGACAGCTTCTGATTGGTTTGTAAAGTCATGATGTTATATGCATGTATCTTGTTGTAACCAGTTCTTCTTTCTGATCGGCTCATGGAAATATGACTTCATAGACTTGCAATTCCAATTTCTATGTTAGATAATTCCCTGACTTTTTGATTTCGACATTTAGCAGTCAGTGTTGAACCCTGTCTGTGTCCCATAGATGTCACAGTTACACTACCTCTTTACCTATTATATCACATACATATAATCCAGTTTCCATTTCTACAAGTGAAGGATCAAAAAACTGAGCCATGAAATATACAGGCTGATTCTGCATATTCTCCCCACAAATCAACATACATGTCATATCTTTTCTCAAATTTCTTTTTACTTTTCCAAACTGTTTTTAAGATTTAGAAATTGGTAATTCTTAGATCAAAGAAAATCTGATTTAGAGAGTGGATGGTTGACACAATGAAATCCTAATTCTAGGTCAATTCTAAGAAAATCTTTGTAGAGGGATTACATCAGATCATGCTTTATGGTACTGTTTAATTTGCCAAGTTTATGGTCTATATACTAAAATCCTTGTATATTAATGAATAATAAATTTTGATGTTTGTTTTACTGCAAAAAGATTCCATATCCATTGATCACATGAGAGGACGATTCTCAAAATATGAAATAAAGGCGGTCACTGGGTTTTGGAGAAATGTTGCAACAGAAACGAAAAAATTTGTTCAAATAAAAAAAATTAAAAAGACTGAAAAAAAGAAAAAAATGAAAATTAGAAAAGAATTTTCGTCCTACTTTGTACGCCATTGTCATTATTTAGTGTAGAAATTTCAATTCAAGGCTGCAAATATATTTCTGAGGCTGAGTCATCCAGGTTCATGAGAAAATGTTTGTCACACTAGTCACTAATTGCAGGATTGAAATGTGTGTATGCTTGTATTTATGCAGCAATCTTTCAAGTTTGATGAAATATGAGATATAAGGAATGTTTTTTCTTGTTTACATATAAGCAAGTATATGTCAGGTCTAATGAATTAAGATATTGTTTGTGATTGATTACTTTCAACTATTATTAGCAAGATTCAGAGCAACTCTAACACATGACTGGTTTTCACAAACTTAAATACTTTTTGATGTCACACATCTGAAATCTTATTCTTTTCTACAGTTTATGTACATATAAAATTCTCTGACTATTGTTAGTCTGTCTATATGTCACACCCTCTAAAATAGCCATACATTGACTGTCCAGAACCAAATTAAAAAATATTGTTTACTATGATATACTAACATTAAATTTAAGAAATTATTAAATTGTGAAGTAGGTTTTTTGTCAAAGTATTTTCTCAAACAAATCAGCTTATTCAAATTTCATTGATTGCTTTGCAAAATTGAACGAAACAAAGAGTTTGTAAAACTTGACAAAAAAACGTTAGCAATAAATTCAACAATACTAAATACTGTAAGGATTTCAACACCAGTAAAAACAAAATTTCTAATATAAAAATGTAAGAATAATGGACTTTTTATTTATCAATCTAACAGATTTTTATCATTTTTAATATTATATTGAGTAGCTACCCATATTTATGTAAAGGTTCTGTTTATATTTTAAACAGTTTATTTATGTATTTTCTTCTACCAGTTT
>CAHIKZ030000055.1:1667500-1752500 GCA_903632075.3 Acanthosepion pharaonis
TAGCTGGTCTGGTGATCCTGCTATATATAATGAGATTCTTGATAAAATCAAAAGAAGGGTTTTTTTTTAATGTTATCAGTCCTGACCTGGCATCTTGATTTCAGTCACTATGATGTGACTTTCCTGTTTTCCTTGTAAATATTTTCATGCTAGTTGTTCTAATGAATTCTTTACGTTCATTGTAATAAGAAAGGTAAGTAAGAATGCGCTGTTTCGGGTGTTAGGAATATTATTGTATGTTTGGGTTAGTGTTTGTGGCTAGCTAAGTTTACTATTTACATTATTCGGACCATTGTCCTCATCTTTGTCACCATATTTATCACGTTTTGGCCGTTCAGTATCTGTCTATATTTCTGAGATAAGATATTATGTACACTATTTTCATTATTCGGACTATTGTCCTCATCTTTGCTGCCATATGTATCTCAACGTTTTGGCCATTGTATGCTCCGGCCTTCTTCAGCTGGTTGGAATGTCGAACTGAACCCTTTATTTCACTCACCGGGGTAGACTGTTCTAGTTCCACGTGCCATGTTTTAATGGATGTCAGTTATCTCCTGTTAATTTCCCTCTCCAAGTTCTCCACTGCCTTAACCAGGTATTGAACTCTCACTGTTTGTGTTCTCAAAGACACATGGCACAGTGGATAAAGGTGTTAGTTAGATCCAGTTATATGAGGACAATAGTCTGAATAATGTAAATAGTGCACATAATACCTCATCTCAGAAATATAGACAGATACTGAAGGGCCGAAATGTTGTAATAAATATGACGACAAAGATGAGGACAATAGTCTGAATAATGTAAATAGTGTACATAATACCTCATCTCAGATAGACAGATAGCTAAGTTTAATATTAAAACAAAAGACCATCCTTTTCCCCCATTTTTGGCCTTGTGCCACATTTTCTATTCTAATAGTTTTTCTTGCACTTCTTGCTTGTGGAACTGTCTTTTATTTTTCTGCTTTACTGCTACCAACGATTTTTTAAAATTTTAATTCAACATCAATCACAGTCTTCTGTTGTCTGGAATCCTATTCTTTTCTCCTTGAAAAGAAAGACAGAAAAATAATGAAAAAGATGAAGCAGCTATTAAAAGTATTATATGCAGATAGAAATCTCCAGATGAATGTGATTAAATATATAAAAGCAGTAATATTTTACAAAAATTTAAAAGCATCTAACCCCATCGCCACTATTGATGTTTTCCACCAAAAGACAAAAACAAAAAACAAACTGTTAAAATGTCGTCTGTGAATTTTCTTGCTTTTTTTAATGTGGCAAATGTTTTTTCCCACCTGTTATACCTCAACAAGATTGAAGACCAGGTAAAGCCTACTTTCTATGGTGATTTTCTAAGCTTCTAGTCTGAAAGTATTGGGGCACCCAGTGAGGATTGAACTCACTAGTCAGTTATATTTGTTCTAGCAAGACAAGTTTGTTAACCATTACACCATGTCAAGGTGCCCAAACCCTATGACGGCTGTAACATCTTTAGCCTACCATACTCCCCTGTTACTATGGTAATTGATGAAAGTTCTTTACGGATATCTTTTTTATATTTTGGATCCTTTTCCTGGTTTCCAGTACAGAGTGCGATGGATAAATTGTCTTCTAAATTATGCAAAAATCAAAATAACAGACATCTCATTTTAACAGATATATTTACCAAAATTACACAAAAATATCTTGAAATACTAGAGTAAATTTATTCAATAAAATACAACCTTAAACTTTTCACTGTGATTTACTAAGAATTTATTATATTACACGACATTGGAAAATGATTTTATGATGGAAATTAATAGAAAACACATTACCTTAAATTGAATGATCTGAATTTCATTTACTATGTTTGTGTTATTAAAATTTTATTTTCTGACAATGTGAAAATTTCAGCTTAAAAAACTGGCTTTCCATTCTATTATTTCACCCCTACCCATGATTAAATGACTTACCAAACCCTGCCTTTTACCAAACCCTGTCTTTTATCTGATTCTTTTCCTCCTTGTGTTTTATTTCTAGAGATAAAACTAAAGATAGTGTTTTATTTTTTTATTTTTAATTGGTGAGAACGATGACAGTTGCAAGATAAAAATGTCCAGCCGTGTTTGCTGGTGAGATCAGTGCAAAGGAAAAAGACTGCCTGACATTGTTTTTTGGAGAGCAGACTTCAGGTTTCTATGAATACAAGTTTTGAAAAAAAGGAAACATCATTTATATTTTCTTATAGTCTTAAGTCATGCAGGTTATTTGATGTTAGCATTGTCATTAAGCTTCTTTCAATGGACTTGACTCAACAAAATCTAATCAGTCTATATTTCTGAGATGAGGTATTATGTACACTATTTACATTATTCGGACTATTGTCCTCATCTTTGTCGACATATTTATTACAACGCCGGGCCTTTCAGCATCTGTCTATATTTCTGAGATGAGGTATTATGTACACTATTTACATTATTCTGACTATTGTCCTCATCTTTTGTCGACATATTTATTACAACGTTTCGCCTTTCAGTATCTGTCTATATTTCTGAGATGAGGTATTATGGCACTATTTACATTATTGGACTATTGTCCTCATCTTTGTCGACATATTTATTACAACGTTTCGCCTTTTCAGTATCTGTCTATATTTCTGAGATGAGGCATTATGTATTAATTATTTACATTATTCGGGACTATTGTCCTCATCTTTGTCGCCATATTTATTACAACGTTTTGGCCTTTCAGTATCTGTCTATATTTCTGAGATGAATTATTATAAATTTTATTTACATTATTGGACTATTGTCCTCATCTTTGTCGCCATATTTATTACAACATTTCAGATGTTGTATGCTCCGGCCTTCTTCAGGTAGTTCGAATGTCAAACTGATCCCTTTATTTTGCTCACTGGAGTAGACTGTTCTAGTTCCACGTGCCATGTGTCCTGAAGGACACATAGGACAGTGGATAAATGTGTTGGTTAGATCCAGTGACAGGACCCAAACAGTGTGAGTTCAATACCTGGTTAAGGCAGTGGAGAACTTGCAGAGGAGAATTAACAAGGAGATAACTGGTAACTGACATCCATTAAACATGGCACGTGGAACTAGAACAGTCTACTCCAGTGAGCAAAATAAAGGGTTCAGTTTAACATTCCAACTACCTGAAGAAGGCCGGAGCATACAACGGCCGAAATGTTATAATAAATATGGCAACAAAGATGAAGATAATAGTTCGAATAATGTAAATAGTGAAAATCTAATAAGTCTATATATTAACATACACTAATTTTCATCTGTACACGTTTGATCAAGTATCAGCGAAAGATCTTTAAGGATATTTTTTTCTACATTTTGGATCCTTTTCCTGGTTTCCATTATATAAAAATAGAATCTGTCGTCTATATATAAAAATCTGTAGCTTCTGTTAGTCCATCCATTCTTTATATCCTCTAAAATAGCCATACATTGACCGATCAAAACCAAATTTTGGGGAGAAGTGCAAACAAGTAAGAGGGTAGAAAGTTCATTTTTCTCAAGTGCGTAGCTTATTGCAATAAATTTTTATTAACTTTTTTTGAAAATTAAAAGTTTTATTATTTAACGTACAAAATACTCTATTTTAAAAACAAATTAATGATTAAAATAAAAAATACTTATTTAATAAAAATGCAATATTTTTTTTTTGCGTATCTTTTCTTTAAGTTTTTATATATGTTTCATTCTGGTAAAATATAATCCACAGTAGTAGCAGTGGAAATATAAACACAATAGGGACAGGTCGTAAATCTCGACAAAAATATGTTAGCAATACCTTCAACAATACTAAATACTGTGAGGATTTTAACATACGTCACTGCGTTGCTAAACAATTCTAGTATTTGTTTCGTTATCCAATGCCCAAAGTACATTTTGCTTTCATAATCCATTATCAAAGTTTTTTTTTTTTTTTTTTTTTTGTGCGATGTTGGTTTCATCATTTTCAAGTATCACATCTTCATGTGACAGTTCATTTCATACATTTTTTTTGTGTTTTTGGAACATATTTTGAATGTTGATTCCTTCCTATATTTGATAACATTTTATCAGTGTTGTGCTGTTTTGATATAGCACCTTTATTTGTATTGATTTGTTTTGTGTGTTGGCTGATCGATTTGTAATCTAATTGAATGATTATCAGATAAATGGCACATTGATCAACATGATAATGTAGTAGTTGTGTAACCAATGTTTTTGAATTGTTATTAGAAAGACATTCTTCAATTTTCATCTAGCAAATAACATTTTGAAGTATTGTGCCTGCTTAGAACTCTAAAAAATCAAATCTAAATGTAAAGTTGGTTGCCTGTTATTGTGTACAAATATACAAAACTTTGGCATTAAATAAATGCAGTTTTATTTCTATCTACCAGCATTGTATCTTAACCAACTTTGCTGTCCTTAGTTAATTGAGATTTCTATATTCAGTCACTAAACATTTTAAAAATGATTTCAGTTCTAATCAGTTTTTTTGTGCTTTTTTATAAGAAATTCTTTTCATTGAAGGTATTATTATTATATTTCTTTGTTATTCAAAGTCATTTTCTGCTCTGAAAAGTGCATTAGGATTTAGATTATAAACTCAGAATCCAATGAATTACAGTGTAAATAGATGACACAACTATTTAATCCTGTCTTAAAAAATTAATAGTGAGTGATCAGTTTGATAAGGTTAATTGGCAGCAGATCTCAAAAGTGACCGAAAATCTGTTAACTGGGGCAAGGAATGGTCTGTTAATTTTGATGTCTCTAAGAAAAACTTTTCTATTAATCATCTGAGACGGCTTTCTATTAGTATGGCTAATGCTAACCTCCAGGAGAGTGACTTGTGCCTTCTCTGCTGACATTAAGGGAAAGATTATATATATATATATATATATTGAATCAATTGCTAGTTCAGCTGCTAGGAAAGTTGGTTCCTTGTGTCATGCTAGACAATTTTTTTTCTCTCTGAAATCTATCTTAAATATTTATAAGTTTACCATTTGTCCATACTTTGAATATTGCCACAGCTGTTCTGGTTCTCTTGCTATATATTTAGAGATTTTTGATAAAAACCAAAGAATCTGCAATGTTAGTGGTCCTGACCTGGCATCTCACCTTCAGTCAGTTTCCCATTGCTGTAACGTAGCTTCCTTGTGCTTTTTCTATAAATAGCTTCATGGTAATTGTTCTGATGAAATTTCTTTGATGGTACGTGTCGAACTAAAGTGGGATAGTCCATTGCTTGGGCTGTGATTGGCTGCTGGTACCTGAGTGGAAGTATTTCTATATAAATACCAGCTTGATTCCTCAGTTAGTTTGCAGGGTTTGTATTAAGTTACAACCTGCTTTATTTTTGTCTGCCAGCTGGATGCTAGCTGGGACTCTTACGCCGGTAAGTGTTGTTTATTGTATTGTTATTCTACAGTATGTAGGTGTAATGAATTGAAGTGCAGAACTAGATTGGTAGCAAGATCTCATCAATTTACAGTTGAAATGGCAAGAGATGTAACCGTATTTCTTTATGCTAAGTTTCTTCTGTTGAACTTCTCACATGTGGAACGCTCTTCTGGCTTCTTTTGTTCCAGTCAACTTTGATTTTCAAAAATTTAAATGCAATGTCAATTGTTATCTAGTCTTGTTGATTCCTTTTTTTTTTATTCTTCTTGCTCTTTAATAATCATTTTTTTTTTTTTCCATATTGTATGCATTCATGCTCATATGTATTTGTTTCTTTTGTCAGTTTTTCCCCCACTTTATATTGATAAATAAACAATCTTATTTTGATCAAAACACAAACAAGATTTCCACTCAACTTAATAAAAGACAAACTATCATTAGAATAGAAACTTTATTTTCTTAACTTGAGAAAAAAAAAATTTAACGTTTTAATTTTGTTTTCTTTAGACTCCTGTGATTAAACATTTGTTTTTCTTTTATCCACTGAAAAGAAATAAAAAAAATCATATATGTCCATATTTATATAAGACTATCCTTCACTTTGAAAGATTTTACAAGTATGAGATGTACTAGATAGGTAGTATATGAAAACCTTGCCCTCAGCTTTAACATGACAGTTTTTAAAAAGAAAAAAAAAAAAAAAAAAAAAAAAAGAGATTTTAGATGTTAGGAGTTGAAAGATTTGCAGAGTCTCGACTAGACATGGTTTGGTTATTGATATTAAAACCATTTTGATAGAAGCAAAGGTATTGGGGCTGAAGAGATGGTCACTTTAAAAAAAAGAAAGAAAAAGAAAGAAATAGAGAAGTATATAAATATTAATAGGCATCCATTTATCTTGTGAGATAATGGTAGCACTCTGTTTGAAATTGAGTCCTTTAATAAAGAGACCCTCTCCAGAGCACTGGGTTAGGGTGATGGTATATGAAGGCCATGTGCTGCCTAGACGACATGGTCACCCTCTTGTCAATACCAGCAACATCAAAAGGAATACAAGTCTATTACATTTGGGGTCCAACTTGCTGGCAAGAGTTGACGATCAAACACTTTCAGGCTCTGCTCAGGATTTAATTCCCTAACCTTTTCTGTGTTGAGATATGACTGCAAGGTAGCAGAGGTGTAAAATCAGACTTTTTCTACTCCTAGATTGAGTGCCTTCCCAGGCTGATAAGCCACATCTAGCTTTATAGATATATACTCCTGTAATTTTTTTTTATTAGATCTTTCAGTTTTTAGAAACAAATTCACAGACATATTTTTTTCTACAACAATTTTTATCAAACAAACTTTGTCAGCAGCAGAATCCATTAAGTCATTGTGTAGATTTTACAAGGACATTTTCCTGAAAATACAAGGAACTGGGGCAGAAATGTTGGGTTTTTCTCAAAATTAACATTAGTGTGGTTAAAAAAAAAATTAAGTCTTTACAAATATCAAAATAAAAATAAATTTCTATAGATGCTATTTAGTTACTTCTGTCTTCCCCAGACATTGTGGACTGGCACTATAGAATCACAAAGAACTGTATCAAATAATAGAAACTGCATCACTTGAGGACTTTCAACAGCAGCAACAACTAAAATGAATAGCATATGGAACACGAAGAGAAAATAATGACATAATCAAGATGTTGACATTCTACAAGACTTCAAATAAAAGGTTAGAAAAGAAAACCCCATCAATAGTGTAAAAAGCTATAACAGCTACTGTATTTAAGATTTTATAAAATGTAGCTAAGATTTTATAAAATGTAGCACTGGCTGCTCAGTCAATGAATGTTGAATAATTCCTTATAAGGAAATGGCTATCATTATTATTATCATTATTATCCTTACCATTATAAAAAGAGCAGCTAGGGTTCTTCCAGGAAATTTCTACTTTCCAGAACAAAGAGTTATGCATCAATTTATTGAAACTAGTCTTCATTTTGTAATTTCCGAAATAGTATATTACTTGTTGCACCATAACGGATATCAAACAAAATTTTTCTGGATTTACTCCAAATTTATACATGATTAATTTATCCAAATGCAGAAATTTCTACTTCAAGATATTTACTTGTTTTATTTTGAATTCCCTCCCCACATCTTTGACAAAGTAAAAGCCACATTGCTTCCTTATGGATGCACAAATGCAAGGCAAATAAAAAGAGGAGGATAATGAAATAAAATCCTACTTATAATTATATTGTTGGCAGCATTAAAAGTCTTCTTATTGATTGATTTTTTTCTCTCTTTTTATATATATTATAAATTAATTGATTTAAAATATGGTTATTTTCCGCTACACAGTTCTAACCATGTTTCAAAAATGGAAGCTAAAAGCCCCGAATTTAATTTTGTGTTTAAATTAAAGACATTAGTTCCATTTCATCCTCAAGCCAATTTTGAGTAACTTTTTAAAATTACTGGGTTTTAAATACACAGCTAAAACAAAATTCATGTTTCCAAGATTACAGATAAATCTATTTTTCTAGACAGGGGTGACTGGGTATTCAATATGTCTATAATTTAAATGTATCAGTTATTGCTACGTTTGGTTCATAGGAAGGGATGTATTATTGTTAACGGCTAAAATTCTTACAGCATTTTTTTCCTTTCGTATATTTAAAGATTTTTGGGGGGTGGGGGGGTTGTTTAGGTAAGAATACATTTTATTTAAGTATAATTTGAAATATTTTTACTTTTAATTTTTAATATACTATATTTCTTTCAAGAACAATTAAATATAATTAGAATCCCTTACATTTTGTAGAATTATTATCACATCAAGTATATTACGATTTTTTAAAAATATCTTGCTGTTATTTCTTTTTATTTAGATACATACATACATACATACATATATATATATATATATAATGAAATGGACAAAGTCTGGCAATTATTTTAAGACATTTTTACGTTTATACATTCTTTTTTATAGATACAAATATTTACGTAAATGCTCTGTTTAAAATAAACAGTATTAACAACATTTACTGGCCTGAGTGTCCGAGAAATTGTCATGGAAAATATGCCTCCTCCGACAGGAATCGAACCTGTATCCTATACAGAACCGTCATATAGCCTGACGTGCCTTTAACCGATTTGGCCACAGGGGAGTGTTTGGTTAGCAAGGTCGATTTTACTGTTTTTAATCATGGAAAATTGTAGTTTAAACAGAACATTTACTTAAATATTTGTATCTATAAAAAAGAATGTATAAACATAAAAATGTCTTTATATATATATATATATATATATATATATATATATAAAAACAAAGTGACTGCTGTAAAGTGTCCTAAACCAAACCTATCTCTCTTTCTCTTCCTACTCCTCAACAAAATTGGGTTTGGGTCTAAAATAGACAGCTGAAAATATGGGCTAAATAGATCAATATCTACATGGGTCACCTTCCAGAATATATAACAGCCACAGATGCTTGTTTATATCGAGACAGCTTGTCATTTAATAATAAAAAAAAAAAAAAAAAAACAAATTAAAATAATACTGTCAAATTTCTCTTACGGGGTGGATATTATTTAAATGGACAAATATAAAATTAAAACAAATTAATATTTTAAAATTCTAAGTGGGGAAGGAGATCAACATAACAATTTTAATTTTTTTTTTTTATTTGTTATTTTTTAACAGTTTATGGTGGTGATATTTTTTTTTTGTATAACAATCTGAATGAGGGAGGTGGGGGGGGGAATCAAAATCAGAAGCCCCCACCCCCTCCAGCTGCAATTCTCAATGGCAGTGTTCATTGATGTCGACAACAATTGCTCGTTTCCATCCGAATGCAAAATAGCCGGCTCCAGCACCAAGAATGATCGCTACACACATCCACACGTTGTAAGTCATAAAGAGAAGCATGAGGCAGTAGCTAACAGTTACTTGCAGTATGTGCATTAATGTCTGCACAAAATGTGAAGTGCTGAGAATTCGGACTCTGCAAAGATAAAAAAAAATAAAGACAGAATGAGACAGAGAGAAACATTTTTTTGTTTTAGACTTTCCAACTCATATTGGTTGTGGCTAAATACAGACTCTTGTAACACATTACTCATACGTTCGGCCATTGCCCAAGGGAGACCAAGAACTGAATAAATTAAACTGCAATTGAATCAGTCTAAAAGAGAAATAAGTACAAGAAGTTTGGACTAAATTTCACAGTTTCTAATGTTTTTATTTTTTCAGATTCATTTGCAATATTTGTAAACAGTGAACGCCATTGCAACACACTGGCACCACAGTTTTAGTAGTGCCAAAACTAACTGACATGGACAAGTTTAAGCCACCTGAATATTGGTTTGGTTTATTTTGTTTAACGGCATATCAACCTCAATGGGTTATTTAATGCCGACAACATTTTTAGGATAGATTCGCATAAACAGAGTATGTTTACTTTGGTTTGGTTTGTTTTACGGCATATCAACCTCAATGGGTTATTCAATGCGGACAAAAAATTTTATTGCTGGTAATATTTTGTTTTGTCAAAAATCTGTTTCTGGTAATATATTTCCTTCAAATTGTATTGTTGGTAATAGTTAACTATTTGCCCATAGCTGGGACCCTAACAGGTGCTACCACCCCAGGTCAGGGTGGACCTGGAAACATCAGCAATTAAGAGGTGGTTCCAAGCTCCTCAAAACTTCCTGATCAGAGGCCTTGCTGCTGGACACAGTTTATTGTCTTACCCAGGACGCACCTGAATATTGGAAAAGAGTAACCTGCCTCATGATGATTCATGTTGGGCATCAAAATGCTGCAATTGTGACTGCTGCTCAATGCTCTTTAAACACCATGAACTAAAATGTAGAATAGAGAGACTATGAAACCATGGCTTGAAGGAAAGAACCCAACAGACTTCTGATTGCCTCCATACAGCAGAATTCATCCAACTAGAGGAGAAAGTGATGGAAGACCCAGGGGGCTTTGGCATAGGAAATGAGTGTTGCAATTTCCGCCATGAACCTGGCCTTGAATGAGGACCTCCGCTACTAGTCATGCAAGAGGTGTAACAGTCAACTTCTTACAGAAAAGGTTCAAAAAAACTGTCTGGCAAAGAAACTTCTGAACAAGGTGAAACATCCTATTGAACCAGGGACAATTTAGTTCGCTGATGAAATGAATTATTGTCAGGACCAGCTGCACAAGAGATTGCCTACAATACATATGATGTTCCTAATGTCATGAAGACCTCACATTTTGAACAGGGTCTCAGGCTCAATTCAGATGGCTATGTGGAGTTGCTGAACACCATGGTCAAGCCTTGGTTGGTAAGGGTGGCTACTAGAAGACCATATGTGTGGCAACAACATTCAGCTCTCTGCCAAAACTCCAGGAAGAGTCAGAAGTGGTTGCCAGATAATTTATATGATTTCACAAGCACCAATGTCTGGCCCCCTCCTAACTCACCTGATTGTAATCCTATAGATTATTATGTGTGGGGCACAGTTGAGAAAGATACCAAGGGCACTGCCTGTAACACCAAGGCCAAGCTGATCGACAGCATTCAAGGAGGCATTTGAAGATTTCCTTAGGGACATCATAAAAGCCACATATGCCTTATTCTGGAGTCGGGTCAAGGCTGTGATAGATTCTGAGGGTGGCTTCTTTGAGTGAATTGTCTTTTAGCCCAAAATTCCTGTAATTTATGAGCTCCCAACATTTGCTTCTTTTTTGACGACTCTTTGACACCCCCCCCCCAGCCACAAATTTTGGCGGCAGGAATAACGAATATTTAATTTCTTTTATATTTTTTTTGTGGGGAAAGGATTAAAACAATGATTTCTGCCATAACAATGGGTAGCAAGTAAGAGTGAATCAATATTGGCAATAGGTAAGTAATATGGATGCCCCACTATTTTAGCCTTGTGCCAAACTGAGGTTGGTTAGAAAAGCAGAGAGTTCCTGGTTTTGGAAGAGGAGGGATAAAATAGGAAGAGAAATAAATCCAAATTACACAAGCAAGAAAAAATTTTCAGAGAAGGAGAAATATTTTTTCTTTTTTGTTAGGAATGAAAATGACAAAATAACAAATAAAGCTTACAAGGGGGTGCTGAAAAGTTATAAACAAAAACCACTTCCCAGAATTTTGGTGGGAAGGGATTTTAGTTGTGAGACAGTGAAGCTTATGGAGAAGGAAGAACTCATTTACAGCAGAAGCTAACGAGTCCTTAACCATAGAACACTAACCACCAATTAAGGTACCCCACTACTAACCATGAGTACATCATACCCGATTTTAAAAATATTAAATATAAATCATTATTTGAAATATTTTACATGCAGGCACTTCAAACTTTGTACTTTGAGTTAACATTAATAGGAACTGAAAAACATTATTTAGGTAAGAAAATCAGGTACTGAAAATTGTAATTAAAAATAGGAAAATTTACGCTGGGTACTATGTACCCATGGTTAGTGTTGTAGGGTTAAGAAACATAAATTATACACACAAAGGTAATACCTGCTATCTGTTATCCCACAACATCGGAAGCAGATGTCAGCAGTAAACACCGAAACTTCCAATAACATCATTATTTTTAAGACTGTTATCAATCTGAGCATTTATGGAGAGCAAATAGATCCGAGCACATTCAGGTAGTGGTGACAGCTGTTAACCCACAAAATAAAGTACCCTTGTTTAGAGCTGATGAGAAAAAAAAAATGCATACCCAAGAGTACTAACTATTGCCCCCCGGGGGGGGGATGTGAGTTTTGTAGCTGAATATTTTTGTAAAAATGAGACATTACTTTCAGAATGTATGCTTTTTATTCTTGGCAGATAACGGAAATTGCCATCAATTGAGCTGCAATAGTTGAAACTGTAGTCCTTTTCATTTAATAGTAAAAAATATTTTTATTGTGTGTGTGTGTGTGTGTGTGTGTGTGTGTGTGTGTGTGTGTGTTTGGTGGCGGAGGGTTGTATTCAACAAAAAAAAAAAAAAAGTTTTCACTGCAAATTATTCATTTTATCATATCCAAGTATTTTACAAAAAATTAGAGCCAATTACACAATATTTCAAGCTCAATTTAGGATTATAGTTCGTAACCATGCAATGAGATGAGGTAATATAAACAGTAGATTTGTCTGCGGAATATCATTACATTATTGTTACATAATTATAGTGAAATCATTAAGGTTTTTTTTTTTTTTCAAAAGCATTTTATTTTTGATCATAATTTAAAATATTCCTTCTTACAGGCTTTATTTGGAATAAGATGATTCTAAATTTGAAAATTTCGCTATTGCCCATTAAAATGACTGGAAGAAAGCAATCTAAAATCAGCAATGGAAAAGAGAGGTAACAAAGCGTAAACAAAAACCTCAGTTTGTTCAACTTAGGAAACTTCGCATTGTAGCAAAATTATTCTAAAATGCTGTATGGGTTTGAGTTTGCTGACCTTTTGCTGATTGATGAACACACTCTCTCCCAGAAACTGTAACTAAAGTCTTCTCAGCATAGTTGCAGTATAAACCACAGATGAGTTCTGTGGGTGTTAAGAAAACACAAATGTGCCTGAGCAAGCGTCTGCAATAGGGATTGGCTAGTTACAAGTTACCATCTAATATATAGTCTAAGATTGCTTGAGGTGTGAAAATAAGTCAACATTGATCCCTACATCCAATAGTGAGTATGCCATATGGACAGCAGTCCCTCTTTTATACAGGTTTCATTAAAAATGACAGACAAATATAATAGCTTCATCCACATACAAAAAAAAAAAAAAGACTAAAAATAATGGAAACACTAATAATAAAAAAGAAAAAGCCAACATTCAACATAAAGTATGAACATGGCCACAATATGATGACCATGTTTGGAAAATAAAACATTCCTATAACTCTAGATACATATATAAAATATCCATACATTTAGTTAAAAGTAAAAATAAAATTCATCCTTGATAATGGCTAAATGTATAGCTGAAAGTGCTTGGCCATACAGAACATTTGGATGATTTCTATATGTATATAATTTATGCCCAGAAAAGAAAATTATAAGAGCATAAAAAAAAAATTAAGTAGAAAAACTTAACTGCGGTACCTTGTCAGTCGTTTTTAATGAAACGAGAGAGACAGAGAGAGAGACAGAGAGAGACAACAACTCTCAGAGGATCGGCTGAATTTCTTTTCCCATTAAGCCGTTTCAATCAAGATGGGCTTTTCCACAAATTAATACAAAAAGAATTGTAGAAAGAAATCATTTAAGTAGTCAAGTGTCACAAACAGCTACAAAAGAAAAGTGCTGTCCACTTGTGGGAAATTTTTCATTTCATAAGATAACTTCCTTTATCTTATTCGTAATGTACATTTTAAAAGCTTGACATTATTTGTTTTTTGAACTTTACCCTCATGTCAACAAGAAAAAAATAAATGTAGAATTCTCATGTCAGTTTTTTTGCTTTTATTAATTTTATTTCCCTTTTTTGCAATTTAAATAAAATTAAATCTTAAACAGTTCAAATACTAATGTTGATGCGAAAAGGCCTTGAAAAATTCCTTTAATCAAAAATCAGGTTAAAAATGCTTATTTTCCCATTTTTCATGAGAAAATCTATTAATAAACCAGGTGATAAAAAATATAAGCAGAAATATGTTAATTTTCATGAGGAAAAAAACCTGTAAAAGTTTTGTCAATCAGACATTATTTTCAGCAATTCACAAAATGTTTAAAAAAAAAAAAAAAAATTTCTGATGAGGTAGATTTTCTTTTTTCAGAGAATTGCTGAAAAGTTATAAGAAATGTTTACTGACACATTAGTTTAGCCATGTCATAAAAGAGGCCGAATTTAATTTGCTTGTATTTTCTTGTCATTATTAAATTCTTCTTTAAAATTCAATGGTGAATAGACAATTTCTATCTTTTCACCAGAAGAATGAGAATTTGTGACATATAAAAGTAGTTATATATAAATGGATGTTCAGGTTAACATTGAGTAGTGATAAAGTTTTTCATGCTTGAACACGATCTCCAGGCCATGAAACAGACTGTTGCTGCCTGGTGTTGTCCTCAATTTCCACTTTCTTTTATATTTGCATCTACCCTATCCATAATACTGGATGCTTTTACCCATCAATATAGCATACCGCAAAGCTATATTTCTATCTATATAGGTACCTTCAAAGAAAAGCGATACCTAAAATTTCATTTGAATTTTTAAAAATGAATTTTGTTTTAATTTCAAGCTAATTGTTTAAATTTATTTTTTCCAATAAGCAATATACTTTATACTTTACTGTATTTCAAACTGAATTTAAATTGATTGGAGGGAGTGTTTTTTAAAATCATTAAAAATAGTCAACTTTAGCCATATTTACAATTCTCTCAGCACAACATAATTGTTTTTATTAAAAAATCTTTTTGTTTTTATTAAAAAATCTTTCAAAAATAAAAAATATACTTTTTTGAAACTATTTGTGAAATATTAGCCGATTTAAATATTTAAGTTGAAAATATTGCAGAAAAGCATTTTTTTAAACATCTAGTTGGGTGTTATTCTGAGGTGCTGACAACTATCTGTATAGGCTTATATTTGGAATTTTTTTTCTATAGGGGACATATCTGTAAAAATTACTTGATGAATATAACACAAGTACCTTAGGATATGGGGACATCCAATCATTTTGACAAGGGGTGGCAGTGTGTTTATTTATACTGACGACTATTGTATCAAATATGAGTTACTTTTGAAAAGAGGTTAAGTCTAGGTAGGGTAGGGGTGCCTTTATCAATGCATGTCATCTGATTTTTATCAACGACAAAGTTTTTCGGCGTTTTTTTCCATTAAAATTTGTATACGTAAAGATTCTTTCTAAAAGAGGTATTTTGGATTAGAATACATTGTATTGAACTACAATTTTAAAATATTATTTTTAATTTTAATTACTAATAGACTATATTACTTTGTAAAACAACTAAATGTAATAGAATTACTTAAATTATTTAAAAATTATTAAATATAAGGATGTATATATTTTTCTTCTAATATTATATATATATATATATATATATTAAGAAATGGACAAAAAGTCCGACAATTTATTTATTAAAGACATTTTTATGTTTAACGCTTTTTTTTATAGATACATATATTTATATAATATATGTTTATAATAAATAGTATTAAATATTTATGGACATTCAGGCCGGTAAATGTTATTTAATACTGTTTATTATAAACAGAGCATTTACTTAAATATTTTATCTAAAAAAAGAATGTTAAATATAATATATATATATATATATATATATATATATATATATATATATATATATAATAAAAAAGGCTTAAACACTAATATTCCATGGTCATAATTTATTCCATTGAATCAGAATACGATCCAAATCATCAGACCTACAAATTCAAAAATGAAAAACAGACAAAAACAACTCCTGAAATCAAAACAGAATTTAGAGAAAGTGTAAGTATGAGGAGGAGGGAGATGAAACCTTTACAGAGAGAATTGTAGGAGATGCGGGGGGGGATTTCAAAAGAGGGGAGAAAGAAAGTCGACGGATGTCTAATGCATAAAGATACATTTCGTGGTGACATATACACACCATAGACAATTTGGAGAGAGGAGGAAAAAAAAAAAAAAAAAAAAAAAAAAAAAAAAGAAGAGGTGGGGGAGAGAGATGGGACGAAGGAAAATAAAATTGTGTTTACTTAAAGGGCCGCTTTGTAATTGAGAAAATTTGACAAATTCATATCGACTCCAGGTTAGAAATCAAATATAAATATATGAAGATGAATATAACGATTGTCTAATTTAGCAAGGACCAAATATTTCTATGTTCAAAAACACATACTAATACACACAAAAACATATACAAGTAGGTACATATGTACTCACACACACACAGACATACGTGTACATACACATATTATATATATATATATATAAAAAACCTAAAAATATATTCACATATCCACACATATTCATCTATATTCATATACACACACTTTTCACATACATATACACGCATACATATGCCCACATACATATATACATATATATATATATATATATATATACCCATACATACACGCACATACACATATACACACATATACACATACACATATATATGCACATGCAAATACATACACACCCTTACACATGTATATATACACACACACACATAAACATGTATATACATAAGTACACATACATACATATACATACATAAACACCTCCATACGTACATATGTACACACATACATACATATACATACTAATATACACACATATATACACATACATACATATATATAAAAAGTTAAAATCTAAATAAGTGACGATTCAAATATTTGCGCGTATATGAAAAGAAAAAAAAAATTCATATATATATCTACATATATATACATGCATATACATACACAAACATATATACATATATAAATACATAGCGCATCACATAAACGTGCACAATGATACATTTAGAGATAAACATAATAGTCATACAATTAAAATGTCATGCCCGATGTTATAGGATTCGAGATGGAGCCGACATAAGTGACAACATGTTACAAAAACGGTGTTCAAGTTTTGAAACGTTTCTTATGTCTACATTTAGAGAATATCTCATTTCAAGATTCAGCAGCTCATCTCGATTCTTATCTTTGATAATGAAGATTTTTTTTCCGCCATGCATAAATCACAACCGATCGCGGAAGTTATTAGGTGTTCTGGCTCTAGATAGGAATCTCCATTTCAAAATTGGGTTTAATCCCTTATCCACCAGTTCCCAGTAGTGTTTGGATAAGGAAGTCTGTCTACTGAGGCATCTATATCTAAATGAGCGTCTATGGTTGTATAGACGCTGCTTCCAATCACCACTAATATTATATATATATATATATATATATATATATATATATATATATGCATGCACACGTGTAGTGGTATGTATGTTTAATATTTGTTTGTTTATTAATAATTTTTTTAAGGTACCTCCTCTAATTCAATGAAAAAAACAGCATAGCATGATAAAAAAAGGCCCCAAACTTAAAACATTTTGACAATAAAACTTTCTTATTAATTTAGGAAAGACAAACTGTATAGGAAAAGGAAAGACTGTATTTTTTAATTATTTACTCTTATCACGTTTGAAATTTTGTTTAAAAATCTTGTTTTTTATGTGTCAACAGTGTAACAGAGCTGGTTATGGAAATTTTTGTGCCTTTTTTTCCAAGTAAAATAACATTAATTTTGAAATTCTTGAAAAGTCAAATAATTGTTGGATTTTAATGAAATTTTCAGGACTTTATTCACAAATAAATTTATTTTTGAAATTATTAATTTTAGAAAATCTTGGTAAAAATATATTTTTTTTTTTTACATCTCCCCCCACTTATTAATATCATGAAATTTTTGGAAATTAAATTCTGTACTCCAAATTGGTTTTATATGTTAAACACAGGTTTCCTTGGAGAATGTAAATCCGTAATTTTTTTTTTTTTTTTTTAAACTACTACGCCTTTCCTGGAAATCTGCTCCAAATCATTAAATAAAAACTGTAATAAACAATCTAATTATTTAATTAGATAAGCTTTTAATTGCTTTTATAAATAATATATATTAAGGACATTATAGTCTAGAGAAAATTTTTTTTTTTTCAATGAATAATGAATTTTTACAAAAATTGTTTTCATTTTTATTTTTTAAAATTATAATAATTTATAAAGTTTCAAAAATCTTTTAAAAATTCTTCAAAACTTTGATCTCGCTAGGTTAAGTGAAAACTCATCATGCACTAAGATTTTTAAAATAATTAAAAAATTTTTTTGTATGTATAAATGTGCCTGTTTTGAAAGTATGATCGACCATACATGACATCATCAGAAAATAAGATCTATCATGAAAGTAAATTTAAAGTCATCATTCCTAAAATTAGATTACAGATAATATTTCTAACATTTTGGAGATCACCGAGTACTTAAAAATCATATAAAAAAAAGCGTTCATCCGTCATTTTCTTAAATTATGTTATAATAGATAAAGTCTTCATAGAACAACAATAAACATGTCAACACCTCATAAATCACTTGACTAATACTGTTTATTTTAAAAATCCATTTCTCTGTTATTTTCAACTTAAAGAAAATATTTATTTTTTTTTTTTTTTTAAATCAGCTAATATTCTTCAAATAAAGTTTCAGAAAAGTATATTTTATTTTTGGAAGATTTTTTTAATAAAGACAGTGATGACACATAGCTAAAAAAAAAAAAAGTGCACAAATCAGCTATTTTTAGCCCCCCAAAATGAATCAACTCCAACTAATAGGATTTCTGGTTGAAATACACTAGAGTATTTTGCTTACTGGAAATAGTAAATTTAATCCTTTAGCATTCAATAAATATAATGTAATTAAATTAGTGGAGGTACCTAGTTTATATTATATTTATTTAATTTATTTATTTAAAGTTTGCATTATATTTATTTTATTTCTTTCTTAATTTTTACTTAGTGATAGGTAGCAAAGTAACTATTTATTTATATGTCTATTTTGGTTTTTGAAACTAATTATTGCTTATTTTTCCTCTAAGCATAATTTACAATTGTTACTGCTAATACTGCATGGAACTGCTCTTTTTATAATTTCCCATTTGATTTTTGTGGGGATATTGTTTTCTTTTTGTATGTATTTTTATAGGGTTGTTTTGCTTGTGTATTTTTTCTTTTGAAGGACATTTTGTGTTTATATCTTTCTTTAAAAGGTTTTTCTGTGGTGTCTTATGTAAATTTTTTCGTCTGTGTTGTTATTAGTTACAATATCTTTGTATATTAGGTCATTGGTTAAACATTTATTGTTAAGTGAACAATTTTCTTTGTTTCTGCAGTTACGTTAATGGTGTTATTTTGCTAGATGTTATTGTTGTTGTAATCGTTATTGGTTTTGTTGAGGTTTTTTTTTTTATTGTACTTAGTTATTTTCTCAATGTTATCCATAAGGACATTCTGAAGGCAACAGAAATGTGGTTCTACAGAAGGATACTGAGAATTTCTTGGATGGAGCAAGTAAGCAATGAGGAAGTCTTAAAGAAAATGGTAAACAGAAATTAGGAAGAGACAGTTCAAGTTTCTTGGAGACAACATGGAAGGAAGGCTGGGAAAACTTAGCCCTCACAGGGCAAGAGAGATAGGGGAAGGCAGTGAGCCATTTACCTGTGAGGCGAATAAAGAAAACAGCAACCAGCGAGTAAATTCAAGCTCTCCCAGCTGGTATTTCAACCTTGAGTCGTGTCTCAAAATCACACTGACAGACTGTTCTTGCCGCCAACTGTGAACGACACTAAGAACTCCCCCACTGGGAAAAAAGTAGTTGCTTTTATATTTGTCCATATACCCATGATCCCATAATTCATTGCGTCCATGTCCCATAATGCATTGCATCTTTATTGCATAAAAATGCAATGCAAATCCCCCCTCATTCTTTTACGTTATCTGGCCGAGGACGAAATTACGGCAGAGCGGTAAGTGCTTTTTTTTCCCTCATTTCAACTGCAGTAGCTTTACATGCTAAGCAAATACGGGCTCTTTTTTGGCAGGGACAAGGCAAGTTGCGACCAGTTGTGCTCGTCCCAGGTTCTGTCTCATGTCCGCCACAACCTGATAATGGATGGCAGAGCAGGGATTGTGAGACTTGGCAAAGGGACAAATGCTGCTAAAGGCTATGATGGATAGGAAGTTATGGGGAGCCATGATCACCCACGTCTTCAAAGGACACATAGGAAAAGGAGCACAGCTTTAGTGTTTTCAATGACTTTACTATTATTCAACTCGTGAACTTTACTTATCTCCTGCAAGTGTTTTGCAAACTTTTATAGTAAACATTATATAAAGGGAAAATTAAATAGATTTATTATATACTAGCCTTGGATAATTTTATTCTTACTTTTAACTGAATGTATAGATTTTTTTTATGTATGTATCTAGAGTTATAGGAATGTTTTATTTTCTAAATATGGTCAGCAGAGTGTTGGTTTTTTCTTTTATTATTAACTAGCCTATAAGTCACCCTTTAGGCTAGCTACTGTAGAAGGTTTGGAGGCATTTGGCCTTTTACCTTCAGCATCCTACATATGTAAAAGTTATAAGAATTTAGAAATAATAAAATGATTTTATCTTTTATTCAACAACTTAATTCTGTAAATTGTTTACATTTATTTTGTGCACAACTTTAAAATCTTCATGATCCCTTCACATAAAGTCACTCTTAAAAGTAATTAGAGAACCTGAATGATGTAATATTTCAGATAAGTCACAGTATGTGTGCTAGAAAAAAAAAACAAAACATGTGAGCAACATACACTACCCTGATTAAGTTTTAATTACAGTTTAATTAGACAATTGCAAAAAAAAAAAAAATGAAATTAAAGTTAAACTTTTAATAAAGAAATGTTTTTTAAACTTTTCACTGTTCAATATTTAAATTTAACTTGAAATGAGTTATTTATTTAATTTTTAATCATGTATAACTACAGTATTTCCTGTTACCTCAGGTTGTCTATAATCCAACAAGAGTGAAAAACAGACGGAGAAACACTGCACAATTAAAATTGATGGGTACTGTAAGTTTTTGTAATTTAACAGAGAGTGTAAAAGGGGTAGTTAAAGAGACATGGTAGAGTATAGGGAGGGATTTTAATTATTTATTTATATATAAAAAACTGTTTGAGGAAAGATGTATGACAAAGTGGAAAAAGTTTGTGTGTGACCTGTTTCATCACTTAGTACTTCATTATTATTATAGATTTCTATTAGATTGTCATGGGTCCTTACTTATAACTACAGAATGAACTCTTCCTAACACTATGCATATTACGCCTCTCATGAGAGAGGGTCGCATCGAGTCGAGCAGATAGTAGTTCACTCCAAACCAGACTGACAGTCATACTAACACCTTCCACATCTTGTATTATTATTTCGTGTCATATACCTTCGTTATTTCTACTCTTGTGTTCGCGTTGTTCTTCCTTGGTCCTAACCTGGACCATAACAGAGTCTTTATTTGTAATACAAAATTATTTCTTTTATTGGATGCACACGTTTGAGTAGACATCTGTTTTTTTAAAAGAATATAAACTCATGTCTATCAGCATGTGCATTTGAGAATCTTAATAAAGAAAATGTACTGAACTTGGCTAGGAAAGTCTCCATGGCTGAGCATTCTAAAAGCATACCAGTCTTAACTGTAGTTTCCTCTACAAGAGGGATGCAGTTTGAACCCCACCAGAAGATACTTTTTCTTTATTGAGAATCTTGAATGCACAAGCTGGTAGACATGAATTTACACTGTTTAAAAATCAGATGTTTATTGAAATGTGTATCTACTTATAAATTTTAGTAATAAGGAATATATATATATATATATATATATATATATATATATATATATATATATAGGAAAAATGTCTGGCAAAGTGGAAAAAGTTTTTGTATGACATGTTTTGTCCGTTAGGACTTCATTTGGACTAAGTTGGCTTACGTTGATGTGTCTACACATGCACATGGATGCGGGGCACTGAGAATTTTAAATTTAGAAAAGAAAAATTTATTTAATGTCTTTAAGTTATATAAGCGATTCTTTTTGTTTCCATCTTTTCTGTTAAATATCTCACATTGTGATGACAGAAGATCTGTCAAGAATGGTGAAACATCCTAAGAACCTGGACGCAAATTTATTCTGGATGAACTCACGATTAAAGCACTTTCTAAGCATTTTCTTTTTAGTGAATTATTTTTCTATTTTAATTAGACTAGCAATTTTTATGTCAGAATTGTGGTCACTTATTACAGTAAGCAACTAATACATTGTTTTTTTAAAATGTCTCTTGTGTTCATATAATCTTTTATGAATCAATGAAGTCCTAAGTGATGAAACAGGTCACACACACACTTTTTCCACTTTGTCATACATCTTTCCTCAAACGGTATATATATATATATATATATATATATATATATATATATATATATATATATAGAGAGAGAGAGACAGATCTAAAAGGTCAGCCAATCTAACAGTGATCTCATCCCACAATCCTTACTTTTGCTCCATTTGTAAAGGAGGCCGCATATGGAGCAATTAGTGGATCATTAGTGGGTCTTAAGTGCCACTTAAGATTATCGCACAAAATTTCATAACTGAATCAACTAAGCTGTCAGATCCTTATACGTCCAAAACCGACGGAGAGTCCATTATATATATATATATATATATATATATATATATATATATATATATATAATGTGTGTGTGTAATGGCTGTCACCTCATTGTCGATTTTGGGCATTGAAAAACTCAATTGTGACATTCATGAATTTTTAAAATGGAGAAATTCATTGCCGAGAGACAATTCCCCCGCTCTGAACAAGAACAGCATGGGGACTCAAAGACAAGAAGCAGTCAATGTCATTGGATGTTGTCAAGCTGCAGGTGTTGCATCAGTTTTCCTTCTAGTTAGAGATCTTAAAAGAAAGAGTAAGAGTTCAAATCCCACCCCCCACTGTGGGTTTACCACACACCTAGACACAAAACCAAGTATTTCTATATTCTCATTCATGTGCTAGGTTGTTGATATTATGAAGGGATTTATCCCCCTTTTGAGGGATTTGTTTTTAATCCTTTTGGTATGTAACCATTGTCGTGAGAGAAGCTGTTGAGTTACCGATAACTGATCAGGTGCTACTGGATTACATAGTACTAATAGCACTCACCAATTGACCTTGTATAGTAAGAAAACAAAAAATGTTTTGAAAGAAATATCAGTGTCAAAATGTTCATTCAAGATGCTTATCACTAATTATGAAGATCTTCCCAAGTAACAGCTGTGGTGAAAGCAAGAAGAAAGAATGAATAAAATAAATAGAAAGGGAAATGTGATTTGAAGCATTTTTTTTCTTCATATATTCTATATCTAAAGAAAAGAAATGGGAGTGTTTAGATTTATATATCATTAAATAAGTAGGTTTATTGAAACTGACTGGTGTTGGGAACTTTATATATTGAATGAAATTCTTTGAATAATTACATGCTTTCAACTAACAAGCAGGCTGACAAAACGAGGAAAAAATTTCAGTTTTTCAAATCTACAAAATTTACTCAATTCTTCAATAGAAGACTAGATTAGTCTGATGTCAAATTTGCCGGCAGTATCAATGTTAGAGAAATCTTGAAAGTGTCATTGAAGTTAGCACAACCAATAAAGAAATGTGCAATCAGTTAATTGTAGGAAGTTATTTAAAAGCTTAAGAAAAAAAAAAGATAAAAAGAAATTAGATAAATGGACTTTAAATGATGGCTGGGCTTTCTTTCTTCAAATTTAAAGACATGGTTTTCTCTTCTTGCTTGATGAAGAGGAAAAAAAATCAATTTTGAACAAAAAGTAAAATAAAAATTTTAATTTCTTATAAGAATCTAAAATAAAGAAAATGGTGGCGAAATCCATTACAATGTTCGACATTTGAACCTAAACAGAAAAATAAACTTTGCAACTATTTACACTGTTGTCCTTATTTTTGTCATAATCATAATGTGTTGGCCATTGTACATGTCAGCCTTCTTCAGTTGATATACATTAGAATTTCAAACCAAACCCTTTAGGTACATTGTTCTAGTTCCACGTGCCATGCCTTTCCTGGATATCTCAGTTTCAGTTATTTTCCTTTAGTAACTCAACACTCCAAGTTTTTGTTCACCTCTGCTGTGGCCAGATTTTGAACTCACAACTCTTTGCATCAAGTCACTGGATTACTTCAACCAACACTTTTATCCACTGGGCCATTTGTCCTTGGGGACTTGATTTTATCCAGAAAAGGTGTGGCACATGAAACTAGAACAATCTAACCCAGTGGATGAAAAAGGGTTTGGTCCAAAATTCCAGTGTATATCATCTGAAGAAGCCTGGAGCATACAATGGCTGAAAGATTGTGAATATCTATCTATATTTCTGAGATGAGGTATTATTTACATTATTCAGACTATTGTCCTCATCTTTGTCACCATATTTATTACAACATTTCAGGCTAGTTCTTTATCTAATGTCTCTGGATCGCCACTTATGACTTTTGCTCCATGTCAGTATAAGTAGTACCCTATAATGTAACAACTACCCTGGGTACATGGCAGCAGCCCCCCAAAACTGGGATAGGTGGGTACAAGAGGAGGACAACAACACCCAGAAAATAGTCTGCCAGCCTTATGTGAAGGGGTTATCAGAGAAAATGTGCGGTCCATATAACATCAGGACAAGCTTCAAGAGCTTGACGACACTTCGCAGATATCACTCCCAAGTAAGACCCCCTATAGAGGAGAACATGACTAAAGACCGTGTGTACGCTATCCCGTGCAGCTGTGGAAAGGAATATAAAGGGGAGACAGGCCACCCCATTAAGAACACCAGAAAGCTGTAACATGAGGGGGAAGTGGAAAAATCAGGCGTGGCTGACCACATATGGAGAGAAAAGGGAGATCACTGCCCTCTGTGGGATCAGGTTGAGATCATAGACAAGGAACATTCGTAAACTTAAGGAAGCAGCACATATGCTAAGTCATAAAAATCTCCTGAACTAACCAAGCATAGAAATGAATACAATATGGGAACCAGTAATAAGGAGTGCCAGAGAAAAGTTGCAATATGAGCTCTGGTAAAAACATGCAATGATAACAGCAAAAAATTGCAATATGAGCACTGGTAAAAATTAGGTTTATAATACCCAGAAATTCATACCCAGATGTCCTCAAGGACACATGGCACAGTGGATAAAGGCGTTGGTTAGATCCAATGATATGTGGAACTAGAACAGTCTATGAGTGAGCGAAGGGTTAAGTTCGACATTCCAACCACCAAAATGTTGTAATAAATATGGCGACAAAGATGAGGACAATAGTCCGAATAATGTACATTGTGAATATGTTAATAAAGATGAGCATAACAGCCTGAACAATGTAAATAAAAAACGTTTGTGTTTGGTGGGATTCAATGTGAATCTATTATTATTGTTGGAATCTTATCAAACCCTTTTCATAAATATCTAAACTATCAGCTGTATACAACCACTTTCTCAGATCAATCATTAAAAATGGATTTGAGTGAATGAAGCCTGTAGGTCTTAGTGAGGACTATCCTTCTTTAAACCGCATGGACTGACATTACAGAATCACAAACTAAGAACTGTATGAAATAACAGGAATCATATCACTTGAGGACTTTCAAAAGCAGCAACACCTCAAATAGAGAGCAAAGAGAAAATAATGGCATAATGAAGATGTTGACATTCCACACTAATTTAAACAAAAGGTTAGGAAGGAAACTCCCTCAATGCGGGAAAGCGAAATAACAATGAACTTTTAGTAGAAAGATTTTATAAATTTCAACCAATGATCTTACTGGCTCCTTGGTCAATGAATGCTGAATGTTTCCTTATAAGGCAATACCTATTCTAAGTGACTGAGTTTGTTGCTCAATCAGGATCATTTCCAACACACCATGCATAGTACAAGATAGTAAAAAAAATTAAATGATGGTAATCTAATATGAAAGTAATCTTGTTTTTGTAGTGCATTATTTTGATGTCAATTATGTGAATAAAGATTAAAGAAACAATGATTTTGTTATTTACCCAGGAGATTAATGTTATTTTTCATTGAATCTGGAAGAAAGTGCAAAAACTGGGTGGTGGTTTGAAAGGGGGGGAGTTGCGAACAATGAAAAAGATTAAGAATCACGCGCCTATTGGTTCCAGTTTCTGGGAATGTTTGTTAAACCCCCCCCCCCCCCGATTTATAGACGACCATGTAGATGTATACAGGGATTTCTTTTGAGTCAATAAAAAATGGGCAATTCTCGATTGTACCTGCACTTTTTTCTTTCTGGCCTTGAAGTCAGAAGGCTATAACCACTTGACAATATCCTGATTGCATATGAAGATTTTCTGTCTGGATAAGGATGAGGAGTTATTTACACTATTTTACATGCAGACTATGGTCTGCATCTTTGATGTCATTATCCTCAACAAAGAAGAGGACACTAGTCCTTGGCGGATCACGTGTCCAGTATGTGTCCCACGTATCATCCTGTTTGGAGAACTAACCAGCTCATTTACAGATTAGTTCATTTGAACAAAATGGAAGGGAGCCTGGTCATTAACCATTACCACGCTAATTTCTTTCTAGAGTTGTCTCCCCCTGCCACTGCATTTTCTTTTTGAATGTGCACAAACACCTACTGTTTTAAAATTGTTAAAACTGCCTTTGTATTGTGGGCATAGATTTTATTTTTTGTATACTAATAAAAGAATGAATAAGTAATATTTTGATGTAATGCATTACGTTTTGCATGCATGTTTTGATGATGAAAACAAAATAAAATTGAAACACGAAATTAAAACAAAAAATAAAAAAAATACAGTAACAATTCAATATACTTCAACTTTTTATTTCTCCTTGTGGAGTTCTGGGGGTTGCAATAAAAAGCAGAATCACTAAGAAGGTTTTTATTTCATCAAAAAGTGATGTGCTTCCTCGTGTTTACATACGAGAGGGAGACCAGCATTTGTTTGCCCCCTTCTTTCACCTGACTACCATATTTATTTGTCTCGTTGACAAATAAAGTTATTTCGTCATTTATAAATAGACAAAATAATTCACCTTCAGAAAGGCTACCAGGTATATCGATGGTTGCCTGTAGCTTCCATAAAATTAGTCAGCCATGGACGATAGCAGCTGGTCAGTATCTAGTGGTCATGATCGCTTTCCTCCATGTCACTAGCGTAGTTATCATCTTCGATAGCTTCACCATCAATATCCACCCAAGTAAAGCCTTCAAAATCATCATCAGAGTCTGAATCATAGAAAAACTTCTGAATAAAGGCTTCATTGGATGTTGATGCGGACATTTTTTTTTTTTGGAAAAAAAAAAAAAAAATTTAACATGGGTTTGATCAATGTTACACCTTGTGTAGAATCTAGCCTCATTCCAAAGCATTAGTAGCAACCATGTCAAGGCGATAAAATGTGCCTAGAGCAGCAAAGGGAATTCTATGTGACAATATTCACCGCCCGCCCCCTCCCCGAGCATGTATTAAAATGTAAAAAAAGTATGTCTTTGAAGTTATACTTACTCGACTGTCTTGTGTTCCTCCTGAATCATTGTGTCTCGTGACAAACTGGGTTCTATTGTCATACTGTGGTAACGGGTTTTCACATTGGCTTTCCGGAGCATCTGTTCTCTCATCACTTTTAGGCCCTCATACAACATTGCAAGGATGAAGATGACAATACAAGCACCAACCATTTCTAGAATTTAAAACATGAACAAGATGTAGTAATCAAAACAAGTTTTACATTAAAATATTCCCCCTCACCCACAGTTGCGGGCTCAGAATTAGTAGAGAGGTGTAGCAATATGACTTGGCTGAGGTCTTATTAAATTGAAAAACAGCAGGACCCGTCACACAACTCAATATGAAACATTTACTTTCGATTGATGTTATCAGTAAGTAGAGTCAACTTCAAAATACCGAGCAAGAGGCTCAGACAGAGAAAAAGTCACAGAAAGAAGATGAATTGTATTTTTTGAATGAAGATAAGACAAAGAAAATTGTTATCTATAAAACTGACCATCCCATGAAAAGGCACACAGAAGGAACAAAGCAGGCCTCACAGAATGGACATAGAAGATGGCTACTGAACTATGCACACCCCCAATCACTTACAGCTCTACTTTGCTCACTTATAGCAGTAAGTAAAAACCCAAGAATAAAAACTGGGGTACTGCTAGAAATTTTCTTCACTCGTGGGTAACAATCTGGTCAAAGGGTAATTTCTAAACTACTAGTGTTTGACTGCAAGAAACTGCACCCTGTCAACAAACCTGGTGTCTGGTCAGGCCTGGGTTGCAACACAACAGAGGCATAAGAATCAATACACAAATGTTTTACAAAGCAAAAAATAAAAAGAATAGAACTAGGAGTTAAACCCTTTAAAATTCTGCAGATTAAATCTCTCTCTCTCTCTCTCTCTTTGTCTATCTATCTCTTTCTCTCTCTCGCTGTCATCTCCAGAGCTGCCTGTGTTGTTACTTTTAGCAATATTTGCTTTACAAAGCCAGACTGTTGTCTCCATCTATTTGTTCAAGCTCCTCGATCTTTGATATGCCTTGTGAATATTAAATTCTCCAGGTATTCTTTCTACATTTTGTGTTCAAGAAATATAGAAAGAGATAGACAAGCAAAAAAGAGAGAGGGAGAGATGATAGACAAGCAAAAAAGAGAGAGGGAGAGATGATAGACAAGCAAAAAAGAGAGAGGGAGAGATGATAGACAAACAAAAAAGAGAGAGGGAGAGAAAGAGACAGAGAGGTAGAGACAGATAACAGTTTACAGGTTATTTACATGCTCTGTGTTTTCATTGGTATATCAATAAATATATATATCTCAAGAAAAGGTAAAGTCTTATTTGTTTCTTTTTCATATGTGAATTCAGCCATTTCCTTATAAGGAAACAATTGGCATTTAATGATTGAGCAGCCAGTGCCAAGGTTTGTTGAAATTTATAAATATATTGAAAAATAGATTTCTCCATTCCAGTAGCTGTTATTGCTCTTTCCAATATCAATGGGAAGTTTCCTTCCTAACCTTTTGTTTAAAATCACGTGAAATGTTGACATCTTGATCATGGTATTCTTTTTCTCTTTGAGTTACATGTGCTATCCATTTTAGCTATGGCTGCTTTTGAAAGTCCTCAAGAGATGTGGTTTCTGTTATTTCATACAGTTCTTTGTGATTCTGTATCACCAGTCGATGAGAATTGAAGAAGTATGGTCTGCTTAAAGCCATTTTTAACCATTGATCTGAGAAAGTCATTGTATACAATTGATGGTTTAGATATTTCTGAATGTGTTTGGAGCCATACATGGCATCCATATGAGGGTCTTGATCTGACGAGGCTATTTAAGAACATGACTTTAGTTTTCAGGTTAAGGTTTTGCTTTTGTAGCAATTTGCAGTGTTAGGTGAAACTACCCCTAGTACAGCTTATTCTATATTCAATTTCCATATCTTCATTATTAAATTGGTTATAATTGATCCAAACACAAAGGTATCTGAAGTGTTTAGTATTTACTAATTGCACATCCCGAATTCTTATAATGGATTCAGAGTAGGCGCCATCACTGCCTTCATTCCAATTCCAGATCAGAGTTTCTGTTTTAGAAAGGTTTATCTCGAGTCCTATTTCTTGGAACACTTGATAGAGGATGTTTTCATTTCAATGATGCATTCAGGGTAGGTGCCATCACTGCTTTCATTCCAATTCAAAATCATAGTTTCTGTTTTGGAAAGGTTTATTTCAAATCCTATTTCTTGGAACACTTGGTTGAATTTTTTTTTGTTTAAGATTATGCTTATCCCAACTGTGAATACCTATGTCATTAGCTGAGCAACCCCCCTCCTCATCATCATAATCCAGAAAGATGTGACAAATGTTGAAAACTGGTGACAACTGATAAGACTTGAAAAATTCAGGAAAAATTTCTGCATATTTCATCAATCTCCATGTCAGATGTTCTTTGAAAAGTACGATAACTTGACGCTCAAAATCAGGGAGTTGTTTAGCCATACAAGAAGGGCAGAACAAAAGATGAAAGTTGTCCGCAAATGACCTTTAAATGACGAGTCACAAGATTGAGCAGCAATAAATCAATAATAAATAAGCCAATCAGATTTAAGTAATTATGCGAGGGTCAAAAAATTATTCAAGGTCATGAATATTCAAAAAATTTATTCTAGGTCAATTTTTTTTTTGCAAGATTAAACAATGATAATAAATTTGCCAGCTTTTTCACTGGGTACCCTGTATTATTAGATTCATTTGGGATGTGGTATAGCATGCTTAAATGATCAGTACCCTTATCTTCACATCTGTGCTTGTAAATGCACAGGGTACAGTCTAAGAAAATATTAAATAGACTGGGGCTCTCATTTCCCCTCTTGTACTCTTGAAGTTTCCGTATTTGGGTCTTCATCAGACATGTTATTTTCTTCCGGCTTGTAATAAATCTCCAGAATTTGTTTCCTTCTATCAACAGAGTAGCGGTACGAACTTGGGCCAAACAATCCAATAATATCTGTCTTCTACATTGTCGTCACAATCATCCATTGCCTCATTAAGCATTTTTATAGATTGAGTAATAGGTCAAATTTGCATAGGTGGAAAGAGAGTCTTGCCACAGTATCCAAGATCTATTTTTTTTAAATATACAACTTGTAAAGCTGCCATTTTCTTTTTGGGAATATTTTACATGCAAGACACATCTGAATATGTCAAGGAGGTAGACCATTTTCTCTAGTGCTACAAGACTGATATAAATTCTTTATGAGATTGAGGCATTCAGTGAAATCAGAGCATGGAAGACACATTCTAATGGGTTTGAAGAGAAAGCCTCTATTGCTGTGGTCATATACTGCTGTGAAGTCAACATAGTAGGTTTACAATTTTCTATTGGAATGGTATGCAATCTCCTAGATTTTTTTAATGACATATGCCATCGTTAAACATTTTACCAGAACAAAAACCAAACTGGGTTATGAGGAGTTGACTTTCATAAAACAATTAGAGACTATTTACATTGTTTGAACTGTTGTCTTCATCTTTATTGTCACATTCACCATATTTTGGGCATTATATGCTCCAGCCTTCTTTAGGTGATATTTGTTATCCGCAAGGACAGATCCTAAAAGTGACACGGCCCAAAGATTTCGTAGTAAAATCCCTGGCCTCAGCAGAGAGAACAAAACTTATCAAGGTTAATTAACTGAAACGGAGATATCCAAATGCATGGCATGTGGAATTAGAACAATCTACCCCGTGGACTAAAAGGGTTCGGTTTGAAATTCCAACAAATATCACCTGAAGAAGGCTGAACTGTACAACAGTTGAAACACTGTAAATGTGACAATAAAGATGAGAACAACAGTCTGAATAATGTAAATAATTATGATATCTCATCTCAGAAATATAGACAGATGTTGAAGAAGGCTGGAGTGTACAATAACCAAAACATCATGAATATAACAAAGATAAGGACAATAGTCTAAACAATGTAAATAGTGTAAATAATTATGATACCTCATCTCAGAAATATAAACAGATGAGAGCCTAATTAATACAATGTTCATCAATATATACTGTATATTTTGAAAAGGGCCAGTTTCTAACATTTTTAAAAAGAGACATGCTAAACAATTGCTGATAGAAGCCATTGGTAGAGGCCAAATTTGCCTGTGTCTTTTTAGAATTCTTAGAATCTGTTAATCGCAAAAGAGTACTCTTGAAAAATGGGACACTCAGCATTAGTGTGAAGGTGAGTACTGTGAAAAGGCTTAAGAACCATTGCCCTAGGTAGGCCTTATTGTACATTAATATTAAATGGCTGCATCATTGTCAGTCATACCACATAGACCTAATCTGATTTGTTACAGAGTTGGGACACTTTTATTTGGCCCACCCACAAAAAAAAAAAAAAAAAAAAAAAAACCCACAAAAGTACATTGAATCTAGACAGAAGTACTTATTGAAGGTCTTACAAACTGAATATATATTTCAGACATACAAAGATACTAAAAAGACTAGCTTATGCAAAAGTCAGACTGAAAGGTTAATATAAATCCAATGCTTTTTATCTAGTTTATAAAAAGCATGCAAGCAAATTTTACTTTAGTAGTGGTTTTATTGGATTAGTAGGCTCCACAGGTAAAACAAATTCATGGACTAACACCAAAAGGTCTGTTTAGTTTGTTACTTTCATACAACATTGTAAATTGCTACAAAACCAAAATATTAACCTGAAAACTTGAGTCATGCACTTAAATAGCCTCATCAGATCAAGACTTTCCTATGGATGCCACGAATAGCCTCATCAGATCAAGACTTTCCTATGGATGCCACGAATAGCCTCATCAGATCAAGACTTTCCTATGGATGCCACGAATAGCCTCATCAGATCAAGACTTTCCTATGGATGCCACGAATAGCCCTCATCAGATCAAGACTTTCCTATGGATGCCATTTAATAGCCCTCATCAGATCAAGACTTTCCTATGGATGCCACGAATAGCCTCATCAGATCAAGACTTTCCTATGGATGCCATGAATGGTGCCAAACCCTTTTCAGAAATATCTAAACTATCAGCTGTATACAACCGCTTTCTCAGATCAATTATTAAAAATGAATTTGAGTGAATGAAGCCTGTAGGTCTTAGTGAGGACTATCCTTCTTTAAACCGCATGGACTGACATTACAAAATCACAAATAAAGAAATGTACCAAATAACAGGAATCATATCACTTGAGGACTTTCAAAAGCAGCAACACCTCAAATAGAGAGCACGTATAACTCAGAGAAAATAATGGCATAATGAAGATGTTGACATTCCACACTAATTCAGACAAACTCCCCATCAATACTGGAAAGAGAAATAACAATTGATCTATTTGCCTGAAAAATTTGTTTTAGTAGAAAGATTTTATAAATTTCAACCAATGATTGTACTGGCTTCTTGGTCAATGAATGCTGAATGTTTCCTTATAAGGAAACAGCTAACATTACTATTACAAGGCAATACCTATTCTTAGTATTGACTTATACTATTGCCAGTAGAGATAAGGTGAACAGATACTGCATTTTTTATTTACTCGCCACACTCATGGTGATGCGATAATGCACAGGGCTGGTTTAAAAGTGGGGAGCCAAAGCATGTGCATAGGGGTTAAGGCCAAAAATTGTCCAGCCCCACACACAACATTGCACTGGTATTGACATTTCGCCAACCCTCCCTCTTTTGTACAGTAAATGAGGTGCTGGTGCAAAATTGGAATCCCCAGGAGCAGGCATCTCTCATTTATTTGTTGTGATTTGTTTGAAGACAGAGACACAATTGAGAGATAAAAATGTAATTTGTCTGCCTGAAAACAGATACTATGCTTTGATCCTAGCCTGGTGGCTAGGGAGTGAAGCAAAGTGCAACTTGAGTTAGACCGGTTGCTGAGTCAATTCATGGCTGATATTAACATTATGAATCCAATTAACTCGTAGAAAAAAGAACTTTTCAGAGGTTTACATTTTGGTTGTCCAATACAAGTAATCAGACACCTGAAATCCTTTATTTATGAAGTGAATACTTAATCAGAGAAACAAGAGAAGATTGATTAAGATCATTTAAACAACAAACAAACCAATTTGCTCAACAAGTATTGTTTTGTCCTTCATTAGATCAAAAGTATGGTATTTGAAAAGCACAATCTAAAACATTGACCTCTCACCTGCCGTCTTTCTGAACACAATCATTAAACAGATTTGTTTAGCTCGAGTTTGTCCCAAACACCCACCCATTCTTTTCTAAGTGATTAATGATTTACCTCTTCATAAGCTTAACTTACAAAAGGTGTAAATCCCTATTAAAAACAATTAACACCTGGATAATTAAATGAGGGGGATCAATAGCAGTCAATTAGTCTCTTTTTTTTTCAGGTAAAGCTAAAAATGTGTACAAAAAAAAAAAAACAACAACAACAACAATTGGCATTTGGTGTCTATAAAGAAATCTACAAGTCAACCTGTCAAAAGTTTGGTTTGTGGCATATCAAGTGTTTCCAGGTTATTTAATGCTGAATAGAAAGGTAGGTAGAGGTTTGGTTGCATGAGAATCAAAGTCAGACATGAGTGCAGTAAACAGGTGGCATCTTTTATCAGAGGCAGGGATTTAAGCCCTCAGCATGGGAATGCAGTTGGTGTATTCTTCATCTGAACCAACAGAGCAAAAAAGAATGACTATCAAAACTAGAGATGACCTAATAATACTTTAGAGCAGCATTTTTCAACTGGTGCACCCTGAAAGGTGAGCTGGGTGTGGCCCAAGTTAACAGGAGAGTAATTAATGAATTATTTTTATATTTAAAAAATATCTATTTTTAAAAGGCTAGAGACACAAGCAATGTGATGTTTTAAAAATAAATGCTTCTTTCAGGAGACGACTTTATTATTTTCCTATTTCCAAATTTCAAGACTTATTTTTCCTTATTAATATTTAAAGTACACCCCTGAGTTTTAGTTATTCAACACGTGCACCCTGAAGTGAAAAAGGTTGAGAAACATTACTTTAGAGTAACATTTGTATTTTCAGATTACAGATAATCCCTTTCTTACAATTAACTTCATTGTCATAGTTAAATCATAAGAACTATATATACAGGGTGCACTGGATAAATTGTCGTCATTTTATGTTTTTAATTTTGCACATGCCCATCATTTGTTTTGATTTTGTTGACTGCACAATATAGTAGGGTCTGTTGGGCACCCTCTTTGAGAATATAGTAGCATTGGTTGGGAACTGTCTTTAAAAAAAAAAGAGCAATTCACTCTGCCAAAAATTTGGAAACAGCATGCTGTACTGTTTGGCATTCACCCCGGAAGTATTTCAGAGTGTTCGGGTGTCAATCTGAGGACATTGCAGAGGATTCGGAAAGAATTGGAGGTATCTAAATGTTGATTACACAGGTATGACAGCTGAAAAAAACTCACTCTGATCATTCTGATTAGAAAAGAACTCCCAAATTTGTGAGTGTGGCCCTCATGTAGGCCTACATCAAGTACCTTGAAAAAGTAGTGGGTCAAGAGGGTAGCTGCTGGAAGATTGTATGTCTGGCAAAAGGACTCTGCACCAAACAAGCAAATTCAGTCATGGCTGTCAGACAATTTCTGCAACCACATCACCCTCTTACATCTGGCCACCTAACTCCTCAGACTGCAACAGTCTTGATTATTATGTGTGGGGTGCAGTTGAGTGAGAGACCAACAAAACTCCTTGTAACGCTAAAGATGAAGAACAAGAATACCACCTCTCCAATCTGTTGAGACAGCACCTTCTTACACCTGTTAATGATAAATTGATGCATGATTTGAACCATGTGCTCTCCACCGTAACAAAAAATTTCTACACCCGGCTTATGTCATCATTGAGGGTACATTGCCTGATTATGGTACTGCAACAAACATATACTGAAGGCAAAAATTATGGCAGGATTCACCAACTTAAACAAGGAGACCATTCAAAAGAATTACAGGAGACTCTGAAGTCGTCTGGAGGCCCTGGTTGAAGCCAATGTCGAATTTATTGAATAAATTTACTCTAGTATTTCAAGATATTTTTTGAGTAATTTTGGTAAATATATGTTAAAATGAGATGTCAGTGTTGATTTCATTTTTCTGTAATTCAAAAGACAATTTATCCATCGCACACTGTGTGTATATATATATATATATATATATATATATATATATATATATATATACACACACACACACACATATATATATATATATATGTGAAAAAAAGTGTGTGTATATAAATATATTTAATTATTTGTCTGACAATAATAGCAAGAGCGTGAAACCCAGGGTCACACATCAATCCAACCAAATATATATATATATATATATATATATATATATATATATATATATATATATATATATATATATATAAGAGCCATATTCTGCTATCAATACTTTGATTAACTCCTGACCACTGAGAATCCTTTCTTCATTTCATAAACACAAACACATGTTTTTAGTATTCCCTATGTCATTATACATGTATTATGCCATAAAATATGACTGTATATATAGAGAGAGATAGATATATTCAGATATACATGATGGCTGTCACCCTCTTCATAGATGTGACACTATTTAGGTCGATAGAAAGAAAGAAGAAAAAAAAAAAAGAAAGGCGAGAATTAAATTTAGGTGATAAGAAGCCATCACGAAAAGGACACTAAGCGATGTTATTCTTTTAACAAAGAAAAATGCTAAAAGTTTTATTCTCATTAGCGAGGAAAGTAAGGTTTCGGATTTAATCTGATTTATGTTACGGGGCGGCGAGTAAGATATATCCAATCTGCCCATGGCAATGATTTCAAGTTGGACAAGCGACCTCCCGCAGAATTCTAAAGAGATAAAAATTAATTGGGTCGCGAAAGTTAATGTCCTCTGGACCTGCCGCAGGTTGCTAAGAGATAACGCTGATTAAGCACGCACTGACCGAAACCAAAATATCAGATTGGATCAACCACAGAATTACAAAAACAAAAGACTGACCCATTGGCTATCTACGAAGATCTTTGATAAAGGCATCTGTTTTGTGCCAGGAGCTGACCATGATAAAAAAAAAACAAAAAACTATTTTATCGGAACAGTTAATTAGCGACAGAATGCAAATATGTCCAGTTAAACCACCCACTTGATGCTGGCGAAAAGTCTCGATTGACAAAGTCCAGGTGATTAGGCGAAGATAAGAGTCGAAGGTTTGTTGTCGGGCAGAAGAAAGGGAAGAAAGGAAAAAGAAAAAAAAAGATAATTTTTTTTTTCTTTGAGCAAGATTTTTTGAACCGAGGCCAGTCTAGCCACACCCATGCCGCTGAGCGCCCATTGGCTGAATGGTGGCGTGAGCTTTTAGGCGGAGGTAATCATGTGAAGTAGGAGGGGAGGCCTGTTGGCACCCATTGAGGGGATAGGTGTGAGATGCCACTGTGAGAGGGAGGGGAAACCCGTTGACACCCTCTGAGGGTATGGTGAGATACCAATATGAGAACAGAAGAAGGTGAAAGACTTCCAAAAATGGAAAATAATAAATTTTCCTGACCGAAAACAAAGTGGATTGTAGATTTAGAATTATCAAGGAACCTCAAACCCCGACAAACCCACCCCGGTTTTGGTTGGCGTCCATATAAGCAGAGTCGCAGCGAGTGAAAAGCAGTTCCAGTTGAGTTTGCAGTTCGAGTTAAGTTCGCAGTTCACAGCTGAGTTGGATTGAGTTGGGCCCGCCTCACAGAAGCTGACTAAGATTCATGGCGTTATCGAACCTCAACTTCTAATCAAGAACAATTTATTTTTGAAGAACGACTTAGACTCACACCACTAAAACAAGTTTTACGAATATCGCCTGAAGATACACCAAGAACCAGTTTCTTAAAGAACAAACAACTTAAGATGTTAAGACTCGCCTAACAAACACAAAGTGTCACGAATCCATATAGCAACCAGATATAAAGTATTGTTATCCTTTTTTTTAACACATTTGAACTTTTCCAGTTATTATTTTCTTTTCTTTTACATATACTTGTGTGGTGTTACCCTTGGCCAGACTCAGCTTGCATTACGGCCCGGCGGTTGATTGATTTCGTCTACCTAAATATCAAATCACAACGTGGGTAGGTTAGACTAGAAATCAAAACAGTTACTTTGGTAACCAGACGTTGGAGGCGAGCTGGGAACGACAAGGCTGATACCGAATCTAACCAGATTCCCATCTGAATCAGCAAAATGTTAGAACGTCACATTTAGTGCCGTGACCAATACCAAGTCACATTGGTCGTCACGGGACAGGATATGATGGCGACCACGCGGAGACAGACGGGATGACGTCACAACTGGCACCGCAACTGGGACAGCACAGCGGATGCAGCCAGGCAGACGTCACGATAATTTAAAGCGACACTGGGGGGACGTCACATAGATAGATTTACATGATGGCAAGTTAGCAAAGGCTGCAAGGCAAGCTTGAAGTTTTCTGTGTTACTGGTTTGTGTAATTTAGTCACATTAAAATATTTTGGCAATTTTACAGTTTTTCTATTTCTAGCTGGAGGTTTGATTATCAACATCCATTTTTGATCTCACAAAAGCATGGTTAGTACAGCAATCTGCACCTTTTAAAGATTTTACATTGCATACATCTTTCATCTCCTTTTCCAGACAATGACAGTCTATAAGATGACACTGTTGAGATCTTGGATGCATCCAGGTTGTAGTGTGGTTCCCCTTGTGATGAAACCGTGTACTAACAATATGCAGGTTAAACTTCATGCATAGTTAAAGGTGTAGCCCATTTCCATTCATTTTACCAACCCTATACCTACCCAGACAGCTCCATGTTTCCCCTGTCACGGACGACCTTGGTTTTAAAATCACCTAGCAAGAGCTAAGAAGGGCACACAGTTCCTTGTCGAAGGCTAACTTGTCTGCTTCTTCAGCAGGAAGTGTTGGTGCAAAAGCACTAATAATGGTGGCATAGCGACCTCCATGAAGGTGTAGTCAGAGGGTCATCAGCCTGTCGTTGATACCATAAGGAAGTTCAGCCAGTTTAGATACTAAAGTGTTGTAAATTGCAAGCCCAACACCTGCCTTCCTTCTGTCATCCACCTTTCTACTCTTCCAGAAGAACATGTAACTCCCACCCTGCTTCCACCAGACATCTGTCATCTAGAATTCATGTCTCAAACAGAGCTGCTATTTCTACATCATAATGATTGAGTCCTCTGGTGACCAAGGCTGTACCCTGTACAGGAGCTAAACCAGTTAAGCTATCAGGTAGTGTTCACACATTCCAGCAGGAGAACTTTAGAGCTATCTTTTTTAGAACACTGCTCACCAGAAGACTGCAAGAAGGGTCTAGAAAAGATGAACCAAACAGACACACACATATATATCTGTCTATATTTCTGAGATGAGGTATTATGTACACTATTTACATTATTTGGACTATCATCCTCATCTTTGTTGCCATACTTATCACAATGTTTCGGCTATTGTATGCTCCGACCTTCTTCAAGTGGTTGGAATGTTGAACTGAACCCTTTTATTTCGCTTTCTGGGGTAGACTGTTCTAGTTCCATGTGCCATGGCTAATGGATGTCAGTTATCTCCTGTTAATTTCCCTCTCCAAGTCCTCAAGGACACATGGCACAGTGGATAAAGGTGTTAGTTAAATCCAGTGACAGGACCCAAAGAGTGTGAGTTCAATACCTGGTTAAGGCGGTGGAGAATTTAAAGAGGAGAATTAACAAGAGATAACTGTGGCAGTGGATGTTGGACAATCTCCTCAAAGATGAAGAGATTTGAAGCAACAGAAATGTGGTTCTACAGAAGGATGCTGAGGATACCAGGGACCAAACGTGAGCAATGATGATAAGGTTTTGGAGAAAATGGAAACAAAGAGGAAACATGTAACATCAGGAAGAGGTAGCTGAAATTTCTGGGGCATATGAGGAAGGAAGGCTTGCAAAAATCTGATACTCACAGGAGGGAAAGCAGCATGTAACATTTGATGAGCTTGAGTAAATGGATGGTAGAACAGGGTTTCGGAAATATACAAAATTATAAAACTCATTAAAAGCTAGAAAGGATAGGAAAGTGTGGAGGGTCATGATTGCCTACATCCTGAAGGGGCACAGAACAGAAACGAAGTTTATATGTGCATGCATAAAGAGTCCAATACAATGCAAGTCCTGGTTGAAGCAGTTTCTGTAGAATTAACGACTTTAGGACACATATTAATCCACTACCTTTAATAGGGTTGGTTTTTCTGCTTAACAGCCTATCAACACCTTTAGGGCTATTTAAGGCAAGATAAAGGTTTTGAATTGATGTTATATGCAGATCAATGATAGTTTGGGATACAAGTTAGCTGGTGTAAGTTTTTCTTTTTCTTTTGTCGGGGGAATAGCTATGGTCAAATGTAAAATAAGTAACAGAATCGTCCAATAAACAAAATTAATAAAATTTGCCATGAGCAATAACAAGAAATAGAAAAGAACAGGGGCAAAAAATATAAGCAAACATAGCATTCTAAGACAAGACAGAATGGGACTGAGTCAGATGAAACTGAGAACTGGCCTATTTAAATGGCTAGGAAGAAATCCCAGCATGCATTTGTGTGCTTCTGCCTATAAATTGGGGTGGGGCAAGTGTTTTGCAGTCATTTCCCCATGGGATTGAAACTAACACTTTTTAATGAATTATTAGAGATGTTGGTTTCTTTACATTATTTACATTAATTGGACTTATCCTCATCTTCAGTGCCATATTCATAATGTTGTATGTTCCAGTCTTCTTCAGGCGATTGGAATTTTGAACCAAACCCTTTATTTTGTCCACCGGGGTAGATTGTTCTAGTTCCACACGCCATGCCTCTTCTGGATGCCTCAGCTATTTCCCTCAACTCGCTAAGTTTTTTGTTTCACTACTGCTGGAACCTGGTATTGAACTCACAACTCTGTGGGTCTAGTTACAGATATGTTGGTTTCTAATACAAGTTAGTTTTTATTCAATTTCTGATACTAAAACTTGAATTATTATTTTTTAGTGGGGAGCTTTATGAAGTTTAAAAGGTTCTTTTTCCTTTTTTTTTCAGTTTTCAAAATATATTAAAAATTTTATTTAGATTTGTTGGGAGTTTTTATAGTTTAATATTTTGGTATAAAGTTTGATTTCCTAAAAGAAGTTAAAAATATTGATTGATTCAGTATTTTGAAAGTTCTTTTCTATTGTTTGCTTTAGGTTTGACAAGTGATGATAACTTATGAGTTTATGTTCAACTGTGAGAGGTAATTGTATAATGAGGGAGTTTCATTTTATAGCAGATGTGAGTATATCGAATGTGTATGTCCCCCATCTGGAATTTCGATAAAACTCTTTCCTTAACACTTATTTTCTGAAATCTCGGAGTTATTCTCCTATAGTTGAATAAACAGTATATACTTGGTTAGATTTTTGAGTTGCATATTGCTTGCCATTTTTCCTTGATATTTTCTTTCATTTTCTTTTTGAGGTCTGTGTTCGGCTTCTTTATGTTGGTTGCTGTCATGTGGAAAGCGTCTTTTGATGGTTTGTCTGCTATTTTATTGCCTGGTATACCAATCCAGGCAAAGGTGACTGATTTTTGTGATTTAACTATTTCAGTACAGATTTCTAGAAGATCTAAGATGTACAAGACTTGACAGAGTGCCTATGAATATGAGGGATTTCTAGTCATTTGAGGAGTTCAAACATCAGCTTAATGGATTTTAGTTTGGTTGTAAAATCTGTCAGACTGTCTGTGACTGTTGACTTGTTTTTTATTTGCAAATTTACAGCCATTAGTGGCTTGAAATTTGCTTCTATTTATGATGTAATTTACAGGTGTTTTTATCATATTGAGTTAGTGCTAGATTTATAGGAGGTTTGTTAATTGTCTTCTAATAGGGATTTACTTCCTATAACTGTTATTGTTGGTATCGCATTACAACTAGTGACTTTATGACAAGATGAGCACTACCAAGTGAACTTAAAAATGTTTTATGAATAAACTTTATTTTTTTTAACGATTTCACCCCAAACAAGGTGGGAATGTCACTAGTGTGCTGAGTGGGGGGTTAAAAGGGAGTGAAAGAGAAGACTGAGAATAGGGAGGATTGAGGAAAGAACAAAAGTTGAATGGGATTGAAGAAAACAGAAGATGGCAATTGTTGTTGCATTTAAATTTCTGAAGATTGTAGCTATCAGGGAAGCAAGTAAACAGAAGGGGGTTCCACAGTAACAACACACTCCCATTCCTGGATGTTCTAATATCTCGAACAAAGCATGGGTTCAAGACATCCATGGCAACTCAGAGACATTAGATAAAGAATTGGTCAGTATAATTAGTACCCTACAACGTAACAACTACCCTGCGTCGACACTAATGACTTTTGCTCAATGTTGTAAGCAGCGGATAGATGATCCCTTTCTTTACTCTGTATGGATGCTGGGAGTTGAAATTGAGGTACTGTCCAGTGAATGTTGGTTTACGGTATATGGATGTCTTGAACCCATGCTCAGTTTGGGATATTAGAACATTCAGGAATGGGAGTGTGTTGTTACTTTCTTTCTCCATCATGAACTGTATCGAAGGTACAGAGAACTTTCAGAGGAGAATTAAGAGGAGACATCCATTAGACATATCACGTGGAACTAGAACAGTCTACCCCAGCGAGCGAAATAAAGGGTTCAGTTTGACATTCCAACCACCTGAAAAAGGCTGGAGCATACAATGGCCGAAATGTTGTGATAAACATGGCGACAAAGATGAGGACAATAGTCCGAATAATCTAAATAGTGGAAATATAGAGTTGTGATAGTTTAAAACATCTTTGTGTTGTTTCCTTTCAGGATATGAGTGATCATGACTAACCTATCTTTTGTTTCCGTACTATTTCTACTAATCTAGGTGTTAAGAGAATCTATTTTTATGAAAGAAACTTCTTCGAGTTCTAGATCATTCAGATAAAAGACTTCAAAAGAACTCCTTGATGTGGTCAGATGACAAGTGAATGTTTTTTATTCTGGCATTTGTATTCGTTGGTTGGTGCCAAAATTAAAGGAGTTGGCTGGCAAAGTCAGTTGTTGTAGAAATCTGCTTCAGAGCAATTTGTTTATTACCATTTGCTGACCTAACATCTAAACTATATCACAAAAACACAGAAACTGAAGTTATTTTGAAGTATTTCTAACTTCTTGCTGGTAAACTTCGGTGTTTTTTTTCCTTTTTAGCCGCTGACCATAATCTCTAAAATTTTGTTTTTGTTTACGACAAAACTTTGGTTTTGTCAGTCCCTTTAGTTTACTTTATATTATTTCTTTTGTTGCACATGTTCTACCATCCATTTACACGAGCTCGTTGGGTTGGTTATTCACAGTTTTCCTCTGAACCCCCCCTCCCCTTACATTCAGTGTCCTGTAAATTGTCCTTTCCTAATTATGTATCCCAGAAATTTCAGCCATCTCCTTCTGATTTTTTTTTACCGATAGTTATTTTCCAAGTTGATGTGAGATTCCAGAATTTTCATCACCCTTGCTCCTCATTGCCTTGTGCCGTTTTAAGCTAAACTTACCAAATGTGAGAATAACAAAACCTGAAAAAGTAAATAGTTTTTATACTTACCACCTACAGATTTGGTATAGAAGTCTTGAAATAATATATACTCATTGTATCCAGTGTGAAAAAACATCTGTAAGAAAAAAAATATCATATTAGATATTTAGTAAAATGGAGGGGTGGGGGGTCATTGGCCTCCTCATCTTTCTGACCATAAACTATTAACATTTAACCTTCTGTAAAAAGGGGAAAGAGTATTTGTAGACCGATTAGATCTTGGCCTTTACTGGAAGGTAATCTAGGTAAGTTAATAACTCAAGATAATTTATATCTTAAAACATAAGACTACCTGTAATTTTCATTTTTATTTACAGTGTTTGGACTGTTGTCCTCATCTTTGTTGCTATATTCACAACATTTTGGACATTGTATTCTATTATTTATTAAAGACATTTTTTTATGTTTAACGTTGTTATTTATAGATACAAGTATTTAAGCAAATGCTCTGTTTATGATAAACAGTATTAAATAACATTTACCGGCCTGAATGTCCGAGAAATTTTCATAGAAAATATTCGTTCTTTGACAGGATTCGAACCTGCATCCTATACGGAAACCGTCATATACGCTGACGTGCTTTAACCGTCTCGCCACAAAGAAGAACCTACGGTAGACAAGGTCGAATTTACTGTTTATAAACTTCAATCTTCCATGAATCTCATACATTCATAACTGCTCTGGCGTATCGAATGTAAACAAATGACGTCATATGTTAAGAAATGGACAAGGTCCGACAATTTATTTATTAAAGACATTTTTTTATGTTTAACCTTCTTCAGGTGATTGGAATTTCGAACTGAATCCTTTATTTCATCCACTGAAATAATGACCCAGTAGATAAAAGCATTGGTTGAATCCAGTGACTTGACCCAAAGAGTCGTGAGTTCAATACCTGGCTACAGCTGAGGTGAACAAAAAAGCTTGGAGAGTTGAGTTAAAGGGAGATAACTGATATGGAAGAGGCATGGTATGTGGAACTAAAACAATCTACCTCGGTGGACAAAATAAAGAGTTCATTTCAAAATTCCAATAACCTGAAAGATGGCCGGAGCAAACAATGGCCGAAACATTGTGAATATGGCAACAAAGATGAGGATAACTGTCTGAACAGTATAAATGGTGTAAATTAGTTGCAATAACTCATCTCAGAAATATAGACAGATATTTTCATTTTTGTAAAGAATTATCTAATTTTATGTTTCGTTTTTACAAATTTTTTTTTCGTTTTTTTTAATGGACCCTTGGGATGTGAAGTTGTGGTTTATAAACAGTCTAAGAAAAGGATAACTGTATTCAAAACTGTCACCTAAAGCTGTACAAAGATAAACATGGAGTGCAGATACTATCTAAAAAGCAAAAAACACACCAGATTTACACAATAATGGATAATCTCTGGATTATCTACAGTCTTAACAAAAAATTTTAAGACAACCTGGAAGAAGAAAAAAAAAAAAAAAAAAAAAAACATTTCTCTATTATTGCTGGATATTTCATCATCCACTTTTTAATTGATGTAAATAGGCTGCAATATTACCACAGCCTAAATATTGGCTAATTTGAAGTTGTTTTAAAATATACAGGGGTGATCCACAAAAGAAAAAAGAAAGGAGAAAAAAAAAAAAAGAAAGGAGAAAAAGAAAAAAAGAAAGGAGAAAAGAAAAAAAGAAAGGAGAAAAAGAAAAAAAGAAAGGAGAAAAAGAAAAAAGAAAGGAGAAAAAGGAAAAAGAAAGGAGAAAAGGAAAAAGAAAAAGGAGAAAAGAAAAAAAAAGGAAAAGAAAGAGAAAAAGAAAAAAGAAAAAAGAAAGGGAAAAAGAAAAAGAAAGGGAAAAAGAAAAGAAAGGAAAGAAAAGGAAAGGAAAGGAGAAAAGAAAGGGGGAAGGAAAGGAAAGGAGAAAAGAAAGGAAAGGAGAAAAAGGAAAGAGAAAAAGAAAGAAAAGGAAAGAAAGGAGAAAAAAAGGAAAGGAGAAAAGAAAGGAAAGGAGAAAAGAAAGGAAAGGAGAAAAGAAAGGAAAGGAGAAAAAGAAAGGAAAGGAGAAAAAGAAAGGAAAAAGAAAGGAAAAGGAAAGGAAAAGGAAAGGAAAAGGAAAGGAAAAGGAAAGGAAAAGGAAAGGAAAAGGAAAGGAAAAAGAAAAAAGAAAGGAAAAAGGAAAAAGAAAGGAAAAAGGAAAAAGAAAGGAAAAAGAAAGAGAAAGAAGAAACAAAAGAAAGAAAAGGGAAAAAAGAAAAGAGAAAGGAGAAAGAAAAGAGAAAGGAGAGAGAAAAGAGAAAGGAGAGAGAAAAGAGAAAGGAGAGAGAAAAGAGAAAGAAAGAGAGAAAAGAGAAAGAAAGAGAGAAAAGAGAAAGAGAAGGAAAAGAGGAAAAAAAAATTTGGTACAGTTAATTGTTGGAATCTTTATTATAGTTATTTGAACCAAAAGCAAAGGATAGAAATTTAGTCGCTTAAAACAGAACAGAAAACACAAATGTTAGATGTGTTCAAGCTAAAATGTTATTTTTTTTGTTAGTTAATTTTTTTTCATCATATAGTAAATAAAACATTTTCCTGTTTTTTGTGGGGCACATGTACAATAAAAATGAACAACAAAAAAAAATTGTCAGTTTCTGGTATTCAAAGATCCCAAATAGTAAGATTACACAAAGAGATTGAAATCTCATTTTATATTGGCTATAGCAAGATTGCAGTTCACAATGCTATTGCCAAGTAACAGCTGATGGCTCCTATTCTGATTGAATTAAAAAAAAAAAAAGAAAAAGCCATAGAAAGACAAAGTTCAAGCTTCAAATCCATCATTTCATGTTCTCTGGCATGTTCATGCAAAATAAATTTGAGTTTCTCTGCTTGTCAGAGGATACAGATGTGGTTTTAAACTTCTAGCCATAACTATAGAATAGTGTAGACAACAACAGGCATTGGGTTCAAGAAATGCATTATAGTGGCAAAGCCTTGCACAAAGGCTCAATAGTAAGACTGTGTTCTATCTTCCAACACATACTAAACAACTAAAAAGTCAAAGAGCAAAACATTAGCTCCAAAACTGCTGGATTATCCATTTTACTGGTCCAATAGAAGTCATGTGATATTAATTCAATTACATGCTCCTGACCCAGAAATTATGCATCTCTCACATACAATATCATTGCTTGTTAGAAACATATATTTAACTATTATTAAATATAATATCACCTGTGGCCACCCGGGGTATTAGTCTGGCAAAATGAAATTCAAATATTTGCTTATAATTTTACTAGAGTTAAAAGAAACCATCCGTTGCTAGAAAATTAGTTGTGTGTATTTTTATTTTGTAAGGATTTTGTAAATTCCTCTTCCATAAAACAAAGAGATACATAATTGACAATTTTTTTAAGACATTTTTATGTTTCATACATTCTTTTTTATAGATGCAAATATTTAAGTAAATGCTAAGTTTATAATAAACAGTATTAATAACATTTACCGGCCTAAATGTCCGAGAAATTTTCATAGAAAATATTGATCCTCCAACAGGAATCGAACCTGAATCCTGTGACATCATTTGTTTACATTTGGATACGTATTGAGCAGATATGAATGTACGTGTGAGATTCATGGAAGATTGTAGTTTAAAAACAGTAAAATCGACCTTGCTAACCGAACGATCCTCTGTGGCCCAATCGGTTAAGGCATGTCAGGCTATATGACGGTTCCGTATAGGATTCAGGTTCGATTCCTGTCAGAGGATGAATATTTTCTATGAAAATTTCTCGGACATTCAGGCTGGTAAATGTTGTTTAATACTGTTTATTATAAACAGAGCATTTACTTAAATATTTGTATCTATAAAAAAGAATATATGAAACATAAAAATGTCTTAAAAAAATTGTCGGACTCTGTCCATTTCATAATAATTGGCAATGTATTCAAGATTCTCATTTCTCATGCTGATTATGATACTCAGAAGATCTAAGGAACTAATTTACTTGCAAATGAAAGAGAGAAAAGTAGATTAAGAGAATTAACAAATTTAATATCAATGGATAAGGTAGTAAAAGAAAGCAAGAAGAAAGGACTAACCATCAATTTTAAGACAGATTTTATGGTTTTCAGCAAGAGAAAAAAAACCCAAGATGTGAACTATGAATTGAAAATATCAAAAATCAAAGTACAGAAGGTTAAATCTCTGGCAAGTGTTTTAACAAATGGCAGAAATTGTGACACTGAAATTCAAAGCTACATTGGAACAGCGAAAGATGCCTTCCGAAAAGTAAAAGTATTAAGAAACAAGAAAATTTCATTATAGACAATGAAAAGCGAGCTGATCTGTTATAGCAATCCTTTTTATATAGCAATGAATACTAGACAATTTTCTTCTCACAGATGAAGACATATGGTAACAGAAATGTCGCTCTACAGAAGGATGCTGAGAATATCATGGATAGAGCATATTAATAACAAAGTTTTATGGAAAATAAAAACAAAAAGAACATTTAGAATCAGAAAGAATTAAATTTCTTGGACACAATAAAGAAAGTGGGCTTGGAGAATTTGACACTCATAGGGGACAAGGAAGGCAGCAGGCTATGTAGCTGAACAGCTTGTGTGAATGGATGGTGGAATGTGAACATGAAAGGATTGCAAAAAGAAAAGCGTTATAAAGGAGAGGAAGATGGGGTGATCCATAATCACCCACATCTTGAAGAGACATAGTTCATAAAATAATATCAGCAGAAAGAGTAAGGGATTTAAATGTTTGAACATTTTTCCTCTCTGGTCTTTTGAACAGGAGTAGAGGTTTATCCCTTACTTGTTTAAGATTGAGTTTCCAGTTACTTTAAGTCTTCTTATTCTCTTTCACTCCAACTCCTTGCATCTTAGTGGCATTATCGCCTTCCTCGGGGTGAAATGATTAACAAAAAAAAAATCAAAAAAAAAAATCTCTTATTCCCCACTTCCCATAATAGATGACTAAACCGAAACAGTTGGTATTTTGTCAGTTTAAAAAAAAAAATTTAACCCCAATTCTGCACTCTTAATCAAATATACCCCCACCCACCAAAAAATCCCTCTGTTACTTCAGGTGTCAATACGTCAGTAAAACGACACACTCATTGACAGATTTTGTTTCCTCTCATTTACAAATCAGCCAACAAAGATGACAATGACATTTTCCTTTGAGTTATTGTAGCAATTTATTTTTCCTTCACTTACATCACGACACCATTTCTTTAAATTTTTATTTTTCTGCTTGTTCTCTTCAGATTTAAGAAAGAAAAAAAAAATTATCTTCCGTTTTGAGGATCTTGTTTCCTTTTTATCATTTTCAATTTCCTCCTATGTTAAAATTTATGATACCATGTCTCTTTTCCACAAAGGAAATTATTCTTAATAATTCATATCCATCAAGAACTTGAATATCATTGCTCATTCCTAACCTCGTGAGTTCTGCCTTGCCGTCTGATTTATTCATTTATCATATAACTAAATCAATACAACCAGCTGTTTGGCAAGACTGACGTTAGCTTTCTCTTTCTCAAATGTTTTCAACTTATTTTTTAGAAGTTGGAATTCAATGAACAACTATTTTTATAGGTTCTTCAGCTCAAAAATGAAATGTTTAACAAACAAAATTTATTTCTTTAGAGCTTTTGGAAAATCTTACATCAATGGTATCTTACTTAGAGTGACAAGTTAGACAATGCAACAGTAAAATAATTGATAAATAACAAACATTAGAAAATATATTTATTTACACTATTTACACTTTAAATATTTTCCTTGTTTTTGTTGTTATAACATTTTGACCATTCTTCAAGTGCTTGTCAATCCAGATAACCTTTAAAGATAATACATAGGGGGAAATCATTCTCCTTTCACTCTCTATGTCAAAAGCAATCACGGCTCGTTATGTAGTACTGCTCAGTTATTGTTCACCTTTTTTTCCAGTAAGTCTAAGTCTGCACCAGGCAATAAATAACCCAGCGGATTAAAGTGTTGTTTCATGATATAGTAACAGTGTTCAATCCCTGGGCTGGGTAGTGTAGATTTAGGCTTGGTGAAGACAGGGTGAGTAATAAAGGACACTACATTATTCAGACTATTGTCCTCATTTTTCTCGCCATATTTATTACAATGTTTCAGGCGTTGTACGCTCTGGCCTTCTTCAGGTGGTTGGAATGTCGAACTGAACCCTTTATTTTGCTCACTGGGGTAGACGGTTCTAGTTCCACGTGCCATGTTTAATGGATGTCAGTTATCAGTTATCTCCTGTTAATTCACCTCTCCAAGTTCTCCACTGCCTTAGCCAGGTATTGAACTCACACTGTTTGGGTCCAGTCACTGGATCTAACCAACGCCTTTATCCACTGTGCCATGTGTCCTTGAGTGACAGGACCCAAAGAGTGTGAGTTCAATACCTGGTTAAGGCAGTGGAGAACTTGGAGAAAGGAATTAACAGGAGATAACTGATAACTGACATCCTTAATGGACCATGGCACATGGAACTAGAACAGTCTACCCCAGTGAGTGAAATAAAGGGTTTAGTTTGAAGCATACAACGAAGCATACAACGAAGCATACAACGGCCGAAACGTTGTAATAAATACGGCAACAAAGATGAGGACAATAGTCCGAATAATGTAAATAGTGTACATAATACCTCATCTCAAAAATATAGACAGATAGTGAGTAATAAAGGAGTTGTACAAACTAAAAATACAAGATATTGCTAGACAAGAACAGTGGAATGAGAAATTAAATTTAGTTTAAGATTCCTTGAAAGTTTGTTTTTATTTCTGAGATGTGGTAGTGTAATTATTTACACTATTTACATTGTTTGGACTGTTGTCCTCAACTTTGTTACCATATTCACAATATTTGGCTATCTTCAGGTGATTGGAATTTCTAACTGAAACATAGCCCAGTGGATAAAAGCATTGCTTGAATCCATTGACTTGATCCAAAGAATGCCTGGTTACAGCGGAGATGAACAAAAAACTTGGAGAAAGGAGATAACTGATACTGACACATCTGGAAGAGGCATGACAAGTGGAACTAGAACAATCTACCCTGGTGGATGAAATAAAGGGGCCTGTTCAAAATTCCAGTGTGTACAATGGCTGAAACATTATGACTATAGCAACAAAGATGAAGACAACAGCCCAAACAAGGTAAATAGTGTAAATAATATCTTAACTAGTTCAGGTGCTTCAATTTTGTTACAGGTAAACTTTTCAAAAAGGTAAATGTCATCACAATTTGAAAAGATACAACAAAGAAGGAGAGGAGAGGGGAAGTGTGTGTGTATGCCTGTAGCCAGATAGACATTGAACTAACGTCTTCACTGTATAATGCTCAATTAGATTGACCAAGAAGGATTAGATGACATGCATTGGAAAAAACTTCTTGCTTAAAATATTTCTGACTGAAATACCGTATCCTGATTTTATATTCTTTTCTCTTGTAAATGATTATCAGCCCTGGGAGATAAGTCTACTAATGAGAGATGGAGGAAAAAAAATGGTTATCAACCAGTGGAGACTCTTGCAGGCATTGGCCACCTGTATTCCTGCAAATCTTGGACATTAATAACAGAACTATAGTAAAGAATCCAAGCATTAGAAAAGCAATCCTACAAAAGCAGGCTAGGTATCTCGTACATAGACATATTACAGAACTACCAACTCTGTGAGAATTCCACAACAAAAATAGATTTAAAAGAACACAGAGAATGGAAATAAGATTCAATGACATACTTAATGACATTTTCTGTGGTCTGAATTGGTTCAGATACACTGTAGATCTGTGATGTGCAGGAAGAGACAAAGTATTTATTATAAAATGTCGCTTCTACTAGCCAACTACACCTTTGAAAGCCTAAAACATCATCGGAAAGGATACACAAACCCTTCATTCTATAGGGGTGTAGAATTAACCCTCTCAATGAACATCGACAGATTGTTTTAGGAAGTGTTCATCAAGACTTTGATTGACCAAAGGGCCCTTTTACGGAACTGCATCCTCTGTGATAATTCCACAACAGATTTAAAAGAACGCAGAGAATGGAAATAAGATTCAATAACAATGATTTTATATTACAACAATTTTGGTATTTGGTGAGTGAGTAAAGCTTCATGGTCAAAAATGTTTGTCCAAGTGTTAGTAATAAATATCTGATCATTTTGTGTGTGTTCTGCTTTTTGTATTGAATGTTTATGTGAAAGAAAAGTAGTGTATAATATTTCTATAGTTCTGTGTATAAGATAAAACAAATGTTTCTATCCGTTGGAGGAGAAAAAAATCAAGTCCTACAAGTACTTGAAAATGTATCAAAGAAATGACCGACATGGCTTCCAGTACAAGTGGTTGACAAAAAAAACCTTGAAGCTAATTCTGTGTTTCTTTTATACACTTTGTTGAAACAAGTGCTGGATCTTATGGCTATCGAATCTTATAGGTGGGCGCTTCCGATTGGTTGAAATATGCAATCCGAATTTCTTTTCTATTTTTTTTTTTAAATTGAAAGAAATGAAAGTTCTGCTCTGAGCCTAGATGTGTACAAACGTGTATTCGTCATTTGCTTTTTTGACTCTGAAGTGTTAACTTTCTGTTTGATTAGGTTTGTATCTCCACAGACAACATAAATTATGCAGTGTGAGACACCGTCAAACAAGAAGCAGGTCAGTTGGAAGACATCAGATATATTCATTTATACAAGCTTGTTGGATTGGTCACTTGCTGTTTCTCTCTGCCTCTCTTCAAATTTTTTTTTTTTACAGAAAGCTTCATCCTGTATGAGGCCCAGGGGCCACTCAAGGTAGAATGTTACATTAAGGAGTAGTTTATATAGACAGAAGAGGAAGATAACAGTTAACTCTAGATGCTATGCAGATAAGAGCGGAAAATAATGGTTAACCCTAAACATGAATATATTAAAATTGTAGTGATCAGAGAAACACCCTTTTGAGAGAGTGTTCCACAGAGAAGTGGTTTGCAGGAAGAAGCTGTTTAAGTGGAACTTATTTCTTGCCAATGGAATATGGAGGGAATGTGGGTGGTTTATTACTATGTAAATGGTATGGCAGGTCCTAGACATGAAGGCAAGAACCAAGAAAGATAGTTCGTCAGAGTTCTTTCAATGGAAGTAGCGATAGTGAGAGGCTCATTACATCCTACCTGTGAGAAAGGAGATCAGAGGGTGGAAAATAATTCTTCTCAAACAAAGACTGAGAGACGCTTTTGAACTCTATCAAGACTGAAAATTGAGGACTGCGCAGCTCCCAACCAAATATGACAACAGTACCCCATTTTCAACCTGATCTGGCTCTTATAAAGGTAGAGCATAGCATGAGTCAGGTACTTACTGGAGTGGTACAGGGAGCCGATTATCTTACCTGCATCTTTAGCAATAAATCATACACAAGAGTTCCACTTATGGCTGTGTGTCAGTTTCAGGCCCAATATTTTGATGTGTGTGTGTGTGTGTGTTGCGGCATTCACCCTGGGCGGATTGAGCCGGCTTCTTCCTGTTATGAGAAGAAGATTCTTGGGATAAATTACAGAAGTAGGGTACCCAGGCCTACTCGGATAACGTTCTTGCTTGCCATGGGGGTTCCCACAGACGAGAGACAGGAACGACCAGAAGCCGCCGGTTGCCGATGCAGACGCTCCTTGGATTTTCACCAGAGCCCTTGTAAATATTTTGATGGAATACAATTAGTTTGGTTTTTGAGGTCTTGGATGTAACCAGACAGTTTTTCCCCAATTGGGAAGTTATTGCTAAATCAGAAGAAAAGTCAGCAGCCAATCTCTGATCATCAAGAGTTTTAGAGGTATGCCCAGATATCATTGTATCATTGGCATAGATGTTTACAAATAATCTGTGAGTGCCATATTCTCCAAGCCCTCTTTCCTTATTGTTGCCCCAGAAATTTCAACTGTCTTTTTTTATATATAAATATTCTTGTTGTTTTCATTTTCTTTACAATTTCCTCATATACTTCATCCATGTTATTCCCAGCATTCTTCTGTAGTGCCACATCTGCAGCCTCTCTCAATGCCTTTACTTCAGTGATTCTTAAGTAGGGTTGTCTGCACTCCCTAAGGGTGTGATATCAGTTCCGAGGGGGTGTGAGGATACAAAATCATTAGGGCTGGTTTATTAAGGGAACTCTAGTATAGTGTTGATAATGACAGTGATATCAAGGTGGATCTCTTCAATCTGAGAAATGCAATCCAAATGGAGTTCACAGATGTTTGCCTGGGGCAATTCTGGGCTTCTCGGTTGAAAAGCATCTTGTACTGGCAAGAAAAGAATCTCTTGCTTTGCTGGTGCTTATCGAGACTATATACCTGTGCGAGACTGGATTTTACTGTCAGCTTCACGTCAAAACCAAGAGCAGAAATACAAATGGATCTTCAACATGACATGCAAGTAGCACCAAGATTTGAGGTCGTCATAAACAGAAAACAACAGCAACAAAATCACGCACAACATACCATGCAAAGTACAGGTTGTTGTCATTTTATTTTCTAACTAATACGTGTTTTTGTAATGCATTATTTTGTTGTTAGTCATGTGAATAAAGATTAAAGAAACACAATGATTTTGTTATTTACAGATAGGGTCAATATTGTTTTTCATCAATTCTGGAAGGGGGTGGGGAGAACTGGTTGGTGGTTCAAAAGGGGTGGGTGGGGAGAACTGGTTGGTGGTTCAAAAGCGGTGGGTGGGGAGAACTGGTTGGTGGTTCAAAAGGGGTGGGTGGGGAGAACTGGTTGGTGGTTCAAAAGGGGTGGGTGGGGAGAACTGGTTGGTGGGGAGAACTGGTTGGTGGTTCGAAAGGGGTGTAGACAATGAAAAAGATTAAGAATCACTATTATACTTAAACGCTTTATATCAGTTAATTGTTAGGCCACAAATGCCTGTTATATAACAGAAAGATATCTGAAAGTTGTCTTAGCATAAGAGGATATAAAAAAAACACAGAGAAAACGAAATGTGAAAAGCATTACTGCTCTTTTCTAAGTTTACTTCCTCTTCGATCCTTACTCATAACTGTTCTAAAGATGGCTTTCAAATAAGCTCATCTTATTACTGGCTTTGTGAGATTTTGTCAGTAAAGAGGTACTTGTGTTTTAACCATGTGCTTTTCTGATTAACATTTTTGTTTGAGAGTCACTTGCAAAAAAGCTCTTAAACGTTTTACAAAGTGTAGCTGATTTTGTATTTGCAAATATTTCTATCATCTTGGGAATTTAGCACAAACTTACTTTTAGAAGTTAAATCAATAAGATGGAAATAAACACTGAAATATTTTTTGGTTACAAGAAAAATTTCATTTTTTAAAGTTACCTTTAACCTATGATTCTTAGCAATAATTTTTTTTTTTTTTTAATTATTTCACCCCAAGCAAGGCAATAAAAGCCACTAGGATGCAAAAGGTTATTTAGAATGAAAAAAAATCAAGAGGACAATAAAAGAACAAGATTCATGGACACAGAAGATGATTGACATTGCATTTAAACTTTTTTATTGTAGTTGACAGGAAAGCCAGAAAAGAGTTCCACAAATGAGTGAAGAAAGTATTAGCATAGAACTTATGGTTACAACTAGTAATTTCAACAGTGAAATGATGAGACCTATCTGCCAATCTAGTACTGTGCTTAAATACATAATGTTAGGTACCAATGAAAAAGAATAATAGAAAAAGTGCAGAGAAGCTATGTTACAGCAGTGGAAAAGTGAAGCAGAGATGCCAAGTCAGGACTGATAACATTGCAAATTCTTTGGATTTTGTTAAGAACCTCGAGACATATCACCAGACCAGCTAAGGCAGCAATATTCAATCCATAGACAAATAGTAGACATATAAATATGCCAAATAGAATCTGGTAAGAAAAATTGCCTAACATAGCAAACCAAATTTCCTAGCAGCAGATTTAGCAATTGATTTATTAGAAATCATTCACTTTATGTCAGTGGAAAATGTGCCAAGAAGGCACAGTGAGTTGCTCTACTGGAGGTTAGTATCAGTCATACTGATGAAAGGCAAAAAAGGTTCTTTAAGATGATTAATAGAGAGCAGTTTTGTTTCAGAGACATTAAAATTAAGAGGCCACTTCTTGCCCCAGTTAACAACAGATTGTAGGTCATTTTTGAGATCAACTGCCAATTTGATTTTATCGAACCTCTCGGATAGGAGTAGACAGTTGTGTCATCTGCATAGATACAGAATTAAGAATGGACGACATCAGGAAGATTGTCGTTGATATAACCTATCTTTACAAAAGTTAGAGCTGGCAAAAAATAGAGTACTAATACCATATTTTGGTAGCTGCTGCTCAGTCTTTACTGTTCAGCTTTGATAGAATTTAAAAGTGGTTATGTGGCCTTGTGAGTGATGAACTATTTTCAAACTGACAGCTCCTTTCCCCACAGACCTATTCCTACTCTATTGATAATTCCATTGTAAATGTTCAGATAAGCTACATTTCAGTTCAGGCCTTTAGAGTTAAGACATTCAATGTCACATACGCAGTATCAAATCATCCTCATTCTCTTCAGATTCCATTGGTAAGGAGGAAGGGTCTTCCAGAGAACCATTACTTTGTGGAACAGATTACGGAGTGAAAACTTACCTCTATTACTATAATCTTAATTTCTTTAAGTTCAGTGTCAACTGTTATCTATCCTACACATTCTCATGATTTGCACTTATTCCTCATGCAATTAATAATTCATTAACCCTCTACTTTGAGTGGCTCTTAGGCCTTCTATTAAGATGTGGCAGCAATATTCAATACATGGGTAAATAGTACACTTATAAATATGCAAGAAAAACTGTCTAGCACAACATTGCAAACTAAATTTCCTAGCAGCAGACTTTGCAATAGATTAAATAAAAATCATTCACTTAAAAATGGTTAATATTTTAAACTGATGAATAAGGCTGGATGTCTTCATAATTTTAGAGAAATGGAATACAATGTTGTGCTGAGGAAAAATAAAATAACTTGAATTCCTGAAATAGGCAGGTTATACTTCATTATTTTAAGAAAGTGTAGTTTGAATGAAAGGAAGTAAGAAAAAATGTTGCTTACCTAGTGGTGGAATGGAAGGAGAAGCAGCAGCAACAGGTGATTTATTTACATTTTCAGACTGTTGTCCTTATCTTTGTTGCCATATTCATGATCTTTCAGATGTTATATGCACCAGCATTCTTCAGGCGAATGGAATTTTGAACCAAAATATGACAACAAAGATGAGGACAACAGTTTGAACAATTACAATACCTCATCTCAGAAACATAGACAGATAGGTGCTTTCTTTTATAGAGAGATATTATGGCAAACTGGAGGGAAAAAAAGATGAATTATGGGAAGGAAAAAAGAAACAATAAGACATGACCAAAAATAGGAGTCGTGATTTTTCCGTTTCAGCGTACTTGAGGAAGCGACGTACAAGAAAGGTTGTAAGAGACGCAGAGGAAAAAGGAGATTTGAGAATAAGGAAAGACGAAAGAGATCCTGGGAGAAGTAGGGAAGATTCAAACAACCACGCCCCACTTACTTATACACCAACTCTCACCATTTTTTTTTTTTAGTTTAAGCTTTCAAATCATACGAAAGGTAAAAGTGTAACACAAATGATTTGTACAGTTTATAGAGAAAGTAACAATATATTAAACATAAAAAATGATTTACCAAGTTTTCGGGATAATTGTTGCTAGACAAACTACATCTCTTATTAATTCAATAATCTTCGATACAGATGACTTACAAGAGTTTGTTTTTTTTCACTCCACACACACAAAAAAATGCTTACAAGAATCTTGGTTTAATATTTACCCTCTTGGCTAAATGATTAAATTAGTATTAAAATGTAATCAGATTAACCCAAGTGAGAAGACATCTCTCTCTCTCTCTTTCCAAGAAGTCCTTGTAAAATTTGCTTGCTAACCACTGTCCTACAGCAGTTACAGGTTAGTTGTATTTTATTCTGATTCAGTATACATACAAATAACAAGAGCACTAAAACATTAAAAAAAAAAACTGGCCAAGTCATACAAACCAACAAAGCGATATATTGTGCTTACAGAACTCAAGAACAATTTGTCATGTTTGAAGGAATAAAAGAAAAAAAAAGAAAAAGAATATGACTAATCAATTAGATTTGAACATTTCCAGCTATAAGCCAAAATATGTTCTTTGATCTATCCCCCCTACAAGAGAACTGGAGAAGAGATTATCGGCCGATTTGTAGCAAGACTAGCTTCAACACTCAAATTGTCAAAGTAAAAACAGTTTGACAGGCTTTATAACAAAGTAGATGGGTTGAAATGTTAAAAACCTCATTCTTTTCATTGTCAGATTAAGAATTACAGTAACTGATGGCGATCAACACAGACTTTGTCAAAGCTTTTCATACAGTGCTTAATCAGACTTGTGTTCAAGTTGAAGCGAGTGGGTATTTGTTGCAAAGTTCTAAGTCAGACCAAATCATTCTGCCTTTTCTGAAAAGCAAAAGGTTTTTTCTTTGCAACATTGTTCATGTCCTTAACAGAAAGTAAGTGGTACCCCACAAGGTTCCATTTTGGAGTCAATCCTATACTTGATTTAGGTAAATGATATTCCTAATGTGATCAAATTCATTGCTAAATTATCACAAAGACAATGGCTTGTTACTCAAATTCACTTTCAGCTTGGACTTCACTATGGCATCTAAAAGTCAATTCAAGAAAGTGTTATGGTGACAGAGTCAAGTTAAAATACAAACTTGATGGAATTTGTCTTAATCAAGTAAAAGCACATTGAGATTTGCATATTCTAGTTTCACGTATATTTTGGAAATTTTGAAGAAGGTTAACGAAAGAATTGGTATGATTAAACATTGGTTCATGAATTTTACCCCCATTTTTACACTTCACTTATTCAACTAGCACTCAAATTCATCTGAAACCCAAACTACAAAAAAAGATATCGACTTATTGCAATCCACCCAGAACAGGTACCTCAGACCAGCTACAGGCAAAATCAAGCCACCAGTTTACTGATCTGTATGAGATACAAAAAAATTAACTCCTTCCTAGCCAATTATCTTGGGGGGAAAAAACGTTTCATTTTCAGACAATTTTTATTTTTTATTTAGTAACTTAGAAAGTAAGGCACTTTGAAGTACCTGAGCAGTGGCTAGTACCTCTACCAGACAGAGAGAGTTGACAACTGGACTTGTTTCAAGCTCAGAAGGGCATAAAAAGAATCAAGATCAATATATAAACATATCTGTAGCTGGCTTTTGAATATTGTTTTGGATATATTTATTGGTCAGTGTCTGAAAAAGACACTTTTGGTACAAACGTGTGTGTGTGTGTGTGTATATATATATGTGTATATATATATATATAGTGATATGCAAATTAGTATGATTTGCATATGAGCAGGTAGCTCATAATATAAATGGACAACAACTAGAACGGAAGTCGAATGCTTATTTAGCAATATACACGACATAACAATGGCATCGCCGATAGGGATACTCTTTGGTCCTTGAAGACCCAGAGTACGTGAACACGTGGATTCGCTTGCTTTCCTGCTAATGCCAGATGTAAAAAGTTGAAAGACAACAAAAACAGAGGAGGGGAAAATGAAATCACCGACTTGTTCATGGCTACCGCTGGTTGTGAAGCGATTATGAAGGTTGCTACAATGGTTTACCCTCGAGAACTAGAAGAAATGACTTTCAAGAAATAAGTCAGGTTATTAAGGGAAACATGAGGCCAAAAAAAAGACTGGTGATTGCAGAAAGGACCAAGTTTATGGCAATGAAGCAGGAAGTGGATGAACCGATAGTAAAATATTTACACCGTTAAGAAGTGCGAGTAAATACTGCGAATTGAAAAAACTAGGAACAGGAGAGCAGACAACGGAAGAAGAATTAATCCAACTAAAATTAATTGAAGGTATGCATAATTCGCACATAGATATAAGTTAATGGAACAGTTACAACTTACAAACATGCCTTTGAATATGTGTATAGAATTTATACAACAGCAGGAATTAATACATACCTACAACCAAAATAAAAATAAATCCGAAGAAATAATGGTTGAAACATATACGGTACAAACAAAAAGAAAAAATTGTATGTACTGCGGAAAAATTTATGAAATGAAAAAAAGAAAAATGCCCAGCCGTTGGAAAGACGTGTTCAAAGTGTTAAAAAAAAAAAAAAAAAAAATCACTTCAAAGAAGTATGTAAAACAAAAAATGTGGAAAGAGTAGAGGATGAAAATAGACAGATTTTTAATGTAAAAAAGGATAATATACAAAATACTGGATCTAAGAACGGAGATACAAAAATAAAAGTGAAAATCAACGACTATTGTCGAAAATGCAAATCGACACAGGTAGTGAGGTCACGATATTACCCAGAAATTTGTGGGAAAAAATGGGAAAACCGTTTTTTAAAAAAAACAACGTACAACTGCGTCAGTTTGATGGCTCGATTATAGCAATTATGGGTTACTTTGAAGGTTCAATAGAATTAAAAGAAAAATATGAAATAGTACCCATTATAGTTACAAATTGCCGAAAAACGCATAGACTACTGGGGAATGACGTGTTAAAAATAAATTCAATGAAGTTGATTAATGAGATAGAAATAGAAAAAACAGGAAAATTAAAAAATTATGAAGCTAGCCTGAAATTAAAAGAAAATGTTTCCCCCTCCTACTACGAAGCGAGAAAAATACCAGTGCATTTATTACCGTTGGTAATAGCTAAATTGCAGGAAGACTTATTAGAACCTGCCCCTCCAGGAGGAAGTAAATGGGCATCACCCATTGTGGTATTGAAAAAAAAAAAGATGGTGACCTGAGAATTTGTGGAGATTATAAAATAGGGGATGAGTTAGAGGAGGAAGAAGTAGAATGGGACAAGTTAGAAGAGGAAGACCACAGTATGCAAAGAGGAACGGTTCGATTATAGGGAAAGACGTGATAGATCTAGATCTCCAAGGAAAGGAGAGATAAAGGAAGATGTTCAGGAGGGCACAAGAAGAAGTACAAGAAGTACTCACGGCATAAGGCCCTCCGTTATAGGGAGATGTAGTGATATGCAAATTAGTATGATTTGCATATGAGCAGGTAGCTCATAATATAAATGGACAACAACTAGAACGGAAGTCGAATGCTTATTTAGCAATATACACGACATAACAATATATATATATATATATATATATATATATATACACATACACACACATGTCTATAGGGGTTAACATCTGATAAACAAAAACATCTTTTTATTTTATTTATTTATTTATTTTTACTTTATTTTTGTTCTATTTTGGGATTAGAAGAACTGAGGTGACATTGGATCAGTGACCAGAAAATCCTTGTCTGCAGAATCTAAAAGCTTACTAGACTTATATCACTATCCCATTTACAAGCCCCTCCCCCCCCATATTTTATACAAAACAGTGAATTGGAAGAAGCATTACTAAATTGGATAAGGAAGAAGAAATTGATGAAATCTTTATTCAAACAAAAAATAAACCCTTTTTATTTTATTGTTCCCCTTCTTCTCAGGACTGTGACATGTTAGACAAAATATCTGACAGTATAGAAACAGTGCTTTCTCTACATTCATCTGCAAACATTTTTTGTGTTTTGGGATTTTAATGCTCATCATGTCAAGTGGCTTAATCATTCTAATGTTACTGATGTTGTTCGTATTCAGACTTTCAGTTTTTCTATCTCTCAGTTAAAGAGTGAATTTCCTTATTTCTCTAGTGATTCATATCAAAATACTTCTTTACCTCCTCTTTTAGCTCTTGTACATTGCAACTGTTCTTTTGGAAATTTGGAGCATGTTGTAGATATATGTTGATATTTCTTTTGAGTTGTCTATTAGACAGGAAACTTCTATTCACAAAACCTTTTTCTGTTACCAGTTACTGATTGGGATTTATTTTTGAGACTCCTTGCATTGATATTCTTAACCTTCCTATTGAGAATTGTGCCACTGAGATTTTTTAATATTCTCAGAAATACCAAGTAAAATCACAATCTCCTCCTTGTTCACACCTGCTTGTTCAGCTGCTATAGCCCACAGAAATGACTTTTTCCAGTTATACCAGCATGATAGTTCTCATTACAACAGACACCTCTTTGTTTCTGCTCAGAATAATCGTAAACATGTTCTCAAAGATGGTTCTTGGGACTACTGTTCACACTGTGTGTTTTAAATAAGAACAAGTCTTCTATCACTCTTTTTATTCACTCAATTTCAGATGTTAACCCCTGTTGATAAAGCATAATGAATTCTACTCTTGATTCATTTGGAGTATATTTGCCCGACTTTTCACTTAGAACTGAGGCTCTATTGTGTGATAGGCATATAACTGTGTCCATGGTTTCTGTTATCATCTCTAGACTAGATCTTCAGAAAACGTGTGGATTTGATGGTATCCCTGCAATACTCCTTAAAAAAAAACAAAAAACGTGCCCCTGAACTGACTTGTGTCCTTTCTAAACTCTAAAATAAATGTCTTGCTGCTTCTAGCTTGTCAGAAATCCCCTTCTGTAGTTCTAATCAAAACTCAGGAGATCTGATCCTTTTATTGACCTATTAACTGTTTACCATTTTTTACTAGAGCAGACGTTGGCAACCTTTTGGAAAGGGTGGGCCAGAGAACAAGGGCCATGATATCAAATGTACTATAAGAAATTGTCTTGGTCTCAGACAACTCATCCAAATGGTTACCTTGATCTAGAGGTTTAAAGAAACAACAAAGTTAATGTTATATTATTTAAACAAGGTTCTTTATTTTACTGTAGGAATAACAACTAAGACAATCAACAAAAAAAAAAAATGCAATATTAGATTATTTTTTTTTTTTAAAAGTTTAGTGTCATGCATATGAAAGTGCCAATCTGATAACACTATTTAAGACAGTGTAAGCAAAGAGTCTGTTAGAATTGGGGAGAAACATCGAACCGATTTCTTTTTCAGCAACTACAGTTTGGGGTTGATAACCAGGCAAGAGAAGGAGAGACAGGAGGTAACAAAAAAATAACACTGGCTCGGAAACCACAGCAATTTGAGGAACAAGATGCCCATGAGACTGGCTTCCCAAGACGGAGTGTCTTGCCAACTGCTGATTGCCATTTTCCCCCCATCTTTTATTGGCATGAGACATCTTACAAAGACCAGGATCTTAAACAGTTGCAGAGAGGCCCATATCTAGGTAGACATGCCAAACTGCTAACGGGAAAAAAACCCAGATGAACCTGGTTTTGACCAACATATCTGCATGCAATCCAAGGCCTCTTTTGCGTCTGTACTGACGCGCATTTACCACAACATGAGCGAGGTTAATGTGCGTTGGTTTTCTAGCAACATACTATGATGGATGAAACTACTCATGATGCAGCCTATTCCATTTTAAATTTCCTTATTTCTTATGTTCAAATCTGATCCATACACAAAAGTATTTGAAGTATTCAAAGTTTATTAATTCTAAATTCTGAATTTTTATGAGGGATTCAGGGTCAGTGCCGTCATTCTTTTTATTTCACTTCTAGATCATTAAAAAGAAAAAAAATGAGCATTTCGCTTCTAGATTATTAAAAAAAGAGCCACTTCTAGATCATTAGAAGAGATTAATGTAACTGATGGCATAAGACTCCCTCCCCCAAATAAATATTTCAATTTGATAAATTTGAAATAACTTCACAAAAAAGGAAAAGGTTCAAACTGAGACAAATAAAGAACATGGATGAAGTTCTACGTTATAACCTGATGTACTGTCCAACAATTTTTCTTAGTATTCCTTGTTTAAAAAGAAGAGAAATCTTACATATGCCTTATCTACAATAAAACCCATAAAAATTTCAGTGAATTTTTACAATTTAAGTATATATAATTTTATGTATTTCATCTTAATATATAGGCACACCTTGCTACATTGTATTTTTTTTAAATACATAACTTGAGAGTTTGTGGTCATCTTACATTGTGCAAGTAGACAACAGGTGAATGTGTTCATTTAATATCTTGTGTCCTCATTTTAGTAATTCTTGCTAAATTTTAAACATTTTCATTATTATTGAATTATTAATATTGCTGTAAACTTAATAAACTACAGTTTAGTTTAAACATGTGCACTGGGAAATAGAACATTTCACTCACTTGCTTTAGTGTCATAGTCACTTTATTACAGATTAGGGTGGAGGGGAGAAACAATTCCATATAAAAGAATTTTTAGGAAGACTTTTTACACTGCTCTTCACAGTACAATAAATTGAACTTGCAATCACTTGAGATTTAAAAAGTAACAAAGTTGCTCTTGGCTAAATACTGGTTGAAGCAAATTGATTGACTGAGACAAAGTTTTTCATTGCAATATTCACGAAGTTGATGGAAAGTGTTTTACATAATAATGACAAATATCTAAATTTTTGAGATCAAGAATTATACAGACTTATTCTAAGTAATATCCTTATCTTGACAGATATGTTTCAGCCATCGCTCCCATTGATAGAGAATATCTTGTATCAGTTAAGTCTCCTTTGAGAGACTGCTTCGACTGGCTTCACAGCATCAGACAATATGAAGTCCTGTATACAAACATGGAAAATCATGAGGTGTAATTATCTACAGTAGTCAAATAATGGGTCCAATTTGGTTTAAAAATTCCAACTTAGACACTTTAAGGAGTCTGGTAGGCACAAAAATAAAAAATATGGCTAAAATAATCAAGATGAGGATACTACTTGAAGGAAACGGATTAGGGAACTTTATTACAAACCAAAAGAAACTGACTACTAATTAGAGAGGAAAGCTGAATTTCTGGGATAACGAGTTATTAATTACAGACATATGTCCTAGTGTTTGTTATCACAAGGTTTCAACTGTTGTGACCTTTGGCCTTTATCAAATTATTGTCAATACTGGTAATTTTCATAAAATTTTTAACTGGGTCCTTTAATCTACAAGAGTAGATTATTCCTGTTCCACTGAACAAGATATTCCTAGACATCGACAGTGGAACAAGAACACTGTTCTCCTGTAAATTGAATAAAGGCTTTCAGTTCAAAATTCAATTAAGGTTAACCAAATTAACAGATATCTGAAGAATTCCAGAGGACATAGCAGCCAAAATATTGCAATAACAAAAGATGCGAACTTTGAGATCTGAATGTAAAGACCTAATTTTGAAGCCAATTTGACTACCGTAAGTAGATATATAGTTTGCACAATGGTGTAGCCAGGGCCACTAGTACATACACTAATTTTATATCTTATGTATGAGGCAACCCCCTTAAAATTAGCTTCAAAATTAAGTTTTTAAAAGTTGCATAATATGCAAGTATATACAGTATGTATTATTTTATTATGGTCATTAACCCTTAGGAGACGACAGGTTCAATCTATTGGCTGAAAAAGCCAAATGAAGAAGATGACAACTGGGCTGAACCATCGACTGATAATACAAGCCTTGAGATTAGCTGGTTGGTCTTTATACCAGCCAATCAGATTGCATCTTGCATTTCTTGCACATTTGGGCCTTTCAATGGTGGTTTCTATCATAGTTTCCTGTGTTTTGTGATTTTAAATCGATTTTTTTTTTTGTCTTCCAAGTGAGGGCTTGTGAAAAGGGCTCCATCTTCTTGGCGGTGAAACTCCAAAGGGTTAAAACAAACATAATTTATTGAAGGGAGAAGTCAAAGGAAAAATGAAAAGATAGGATTAGTGTGAATAGCAAAAAAAAAAAAAAAAAGAGAAGGTGCAAAATGTTTTAAATAAGGATAAGATATTATATTTTATTAATTATTATTATTAATTGTAATAATATAAAAATATACACATATATATCACAGACGGATCATATTAAGACCTAACTGCCACTCCTGTTTACAAAAAGAAGGCTGTAGAGATTTAATGAATATGGTCTTTAAAACTTTCAAATGAAAGTCTGAATGTCAGGAGCTGAATACTAAAAACATACTTTCATGGTAGGAGATAGCATACTGACAGATTATTTAATTTTTGTAGAATATTTACAAAAAGTGTAGTTGAATTTTCCATACAGCAGAAATGTGGAAATTTAGAAAATAATGCAAGGCCAATTTTTCTAGTGGAATGGGCAGCCAAAAATCATAGTTCAAAATATTGGCTTTTATATCAGCACCAATCACTGGCACAAAATATGCAACTATTTTTGCCACCAAGCATATACAAGCTTATTCAATTTCATATTTAGAGCTGAAATCTGCAAGAATAAGGAGTCCTCAAGAGAAAAAAAAAGAAAAAAAAGAAAAAAAGAAAAAAAAGAAAAAAAAGAAAAAAGAAAAAAAAAAAAAAAAAAAAAAAAGAAAAAAAGAAAAAAAAAAAAAAAAAAAAAAAAAAAAAAAAAAAAAAAAAAAAAAAAAAAAAAGAAAAAAAAAAAAAAAAAAAAAAAAAAAAAAAAAAAAAAAAAAAAAAAAAAAAAAAAAAAAGAAAAAAAAAAAAAGAAAAAAAAAAAAAAAAAAAAGAAAAAAAAAAAAAAAAAAAAGAAAAAAAAACGAAAAAAAAAAACGAAGAAAAAAAAAAAACGAAGAAAAAAAAAAACGAAGAAAAAAAAAAAAAAAAAAAAAAACAAAGAAAAAAAACGAAAAAAAAAAAAACAAAGAAAAAAAAAACTTGACTCCATTAATACAGACACAAGGAGATTGAATATGGCAAGAAAATAGTTTTTTGTTAAGTGTTGACCCAATCATAACTGCCCAATTGCAAAGATGATTATTAATGGGTAGGCAATGAAATATCAAACAATTAAATAAAAGAAAAAGTAGCCTTCTCCTCCATTTTATGGAGGGTCAGTTTTACAGATATTCAATTACAAATAATGAACCTTAGAAATAAATAGGAGTAGCCCACAGATAAAGTAAGATAGCAGAAGGAGAGAGATTGAAATAATTTTAGGGAGTCTTGCTGACACCTGATCCCCATTAAGAGCTGAACATAAAAGGTTTGACTGAAAAGTAAGAGGACTGGTGTTACAAACAATTTATTTAAATTCCAAACAACACGTTTTCCCCCCTTGAAAATAGTCCCCCTTGGATCTAATATCACTTTCCATCCTTTTCTGTCATGCTTCTATACACTTTTGGAAGGTTTCTTCTTAGATGCTCTTCAGCTCCATCATTACAGCCCTCTTGATGGGCCTCCACACCTTCAAAACTGGTCCTCTTCATGAACCCCCTTGAGCTTTGGGAAAAGAAAAAAGTTACACAGAGCAAGATCAGGTGAATAGGGAGGTTGTTCCAGTATGGTGATGTTCTTCTCAGCCAGAAACTGCCAGATGCTCAGTGTGTTGTGAGCAGGCACATTTTTGTGGCAAAGCAGACATGATTTGTTCTGCAACAACTCATTGAGTGAAGCAAATGCTTCAGGATCTCTTTGTAGAATTACTGATTGATCGTCTGGCTCTTTGGCAAAAAGAACTCACTGTGGACGATGCCTCTCACATTGAAGAACGAGATCATCCTGTTACTTTTAAGACAGACCTCATATTCTCCTCCTACTTAGTACAATTAGATTCACCTGGAGATTATAAAGCGACAGCTTCACCACACTAGGTATTGCTGGAAGCAAGTTTTTTTGTTTTTTTTTGTAGTGGAATTGTTATCCCCCACACCTAACTGGTTCTGAATTTAGAGTTTTTCTTAAACTGGTTGCCAGTTTTATATATATATATATATATATATATATATATAGGGTGTCCATAAAGTTTTAAAGACTTTAAAAAATTTATAACTTTATTTGTATTTTGTGATAGAAATAATCTGTAAAAAAATGTTATAAAGTTTAATGTACCTAGTTTTAAGTATAGCTAAAATAACTCATGTGATTTCAGGCATTACTGTATATCAGTTGGCAAATGTTTTCAGAACTGCAAAATCGTATTACCTTTGTATTGCTAATGATGGAGGACATGGAAACTTAAATAAAATTTCAATAAAACCAAAAAAAATATAGATTTACTTCTTTTTCTAATCCTTTTACAAATTATTTCTATTGCAAATACAAATAAAGTTATAAATATTTTAAAGTGTACACTAACTTTATGGACACCTGTGTAAAAGCGTATATATATAACTGAACATTGAAGTCAACAGGCTGTTTCATGGTAGACACAATCTCTGATATTGAGCACTTTATCCCATAAATATAGCACACCTTAAAACTATATTTATATATATATATATATATATATATATATATATATATATATATATATATATATGTGTGTGTGTGTGTGTGTGTAAAAGTAAGATATCTTCATTCAAACAAATTTTGAAAATGTTAACATTGGATATAAAAAGTTAGAAAGTATTTTATGTCAGTTTTATCTAGTTTATCATCTTTGTTGTTATGGCAATTTTCTTTTTTTTCTTTTTTTTGTAATTGTATATTTTGTATGCTTTTCTCTTAGCATTATTGATGAAATATGGATGTTGGAAGTTTTTTTTTTCTTCTTCTTCAGGTAAATATTAGAGACTGCAGTTACTAAATACTTTTAAATAAAACCCTATAATTATTCTGCTGCAGTGGTGAGAATAATTTATTAGGTCATTCTTGTTGGTAGATTTTATCTAAACTTTTAATTAAAGGTCATTATTGGTTTTTTCGCACAATGATATTTAGGAAAGTAAAATTTATTGTGGTTTCAATGCTTTCAAGTTTGCTTACAAGGCCGGGTAAAATTGTGTGACGTGGATATAGTCTTAGTATAAAATTCTTATTTTAGATACATAAATGTTTTTCTAAAATATTTTTGAAAGGACCACTTTCTAAATATTCTACAAAAAGATAAAAATTAAAATACCACAAAGAGGGTAAATAAAATTTTAGTAAACAAAACTTTGTTTATTAAAAAAAAAAGGTGAAGAACATTGATTAATAATTAATTGGTAGAATTTTATGATCTTATGTGTAGGAAGAGTTTTTGTTAGTCATTTTTAGTAAATTAGGCATTTTTTTTTTTTTTTTTTTTACAGAAAAACATTTGTATATAAAGATTTTATATCTAAAGTAGTCATATATTTGTTTTTATGTGTGTATTTTTTAACTTAAGATCTCTATAGTTTTTTTTTTTTATATGCCAAGAAGTGGGATTAAGATTTTAGCTAGTGTGCTGGCTAGTTTATGATATAACAAATCTCATCGAAAAACCTGATTTATGTATTTTTGATAATACATAGTGTTTTCAGGTGATGTTCAAGGAGTTTTGTCCATTTTTTTTTTCAATAATTTCTCAATTTCATATTTAAATTTATGAATCTTTTCCAACCTTGTGTTCATTTACTTTTTTTTGTACAATGTGCGATGGATAAATTGTCATCTAAATGAGGCACAAATGAAAATAACACTGGCATTTCATTTTAACAAATATATTTACCAAAACTGCACAAAAATATCTTGAAATACTAAAGAGTAAATTTATTCAATAAAAAAAAAGAAAAAAAAAAAAAAATTGGCTTCAGCCACGGCCTCTAGACAACTTTGGAATCTCCTGCATCGCTTCTGGGCAGTCTCCTTGTTTAATTTAGTGAATGCTGCCATAATCATTGCCTTCGTTCATCTTTGGTGTTACAAGAAGTTCTGTTGGTTTCTCGCTCAACTGTGCCCTCACACAATCAAATGGGTTGCAGTCTAGGGAGTTATGTGGCCAGATATAAGGGATCCTGTTGCCAGACATAGGGTCTTCCAGCAGCTATCCTCTTAACTTCAAAGCACTCGATGTAGGCCAAAATGTTGAGCTTGAGGATTCTAACAACAAATTCCGTTCTTTTCTTATCAGAATAATCAGAGCGAGTTTTCCAAGCTGCTGTATCTTTGTAATCACCATTAGATTCATCCAAACACTTTCCGAATTCACTGCACTGTCCTCAGATTAACAATCCAAACACTTTGAAATGTTTGTATTGAAGCTTCCAGAGGAAATGCCAAGCAGCACAGCATGCTGTTTCCAAAGTTCTGGCAGAGTGAATTGCGTCATCAAGCTCTTTTTCTCACAGACTGTGCCGAACTGACCATAATATATTGTGTAATTGAAAAATCAAAAATAAAGAATGCACATGTGCAAAATTATAAATCTAAAAATGGCAATAATTAACCAATTGTACCCTGTACATATGTTGTTGTCTTGGAGAAGGAGTGTCATATTTTGTTGATATGTACATCCATAATTATAATTTCCCCTTTTTTATCAGAAGTGGTTATAAAGGAATGTCAAGGAAGTGGATTTCTTGGGTAGTTTTAAGTGCGACCGTTATTAAATCCTGATGTACCTTTTTGTTGAAATACGAGGCATTTCATCCGATATATAATATACATGTTAGTAGGATGTAGAATAATAGTTGAACAAATGTAGACAGTTTAAAGGCAATTCAGATGAGGACTGTTGCCTCTTGAATACATGGCAACTGCGCTCAAAAAGGATTTCCAATCAATGTTTAACTGGGGCAGGACATAGCTTGCAAATTTTAACACCTCCAAAACAAAACTGCTTTCATGAAATCAACAGAGATTTTTTTTTTCCTGCCATCAGTATGTCTGATGCTAAATGCCAGAAGAGCAACACTATGCTCTCTTAGATTTTACATTTTTCACCAACATGATGTGGAGCAACTATATTAAATCAATTGCTACGTCTGCTACTAAGAGAGTTGTTTCACTGCATCATGCAAGAAATTTTTTTTTTCTTTCACATAACTCTGCCAATCATCTGTGCATCAAATACTGTTGCCAAATCTGATCTGGTACTCCTTCTGTATACCTCAAGATTCTTGATAAAATCCAAAGAAGAGTCTGCAATATAATCGATCCTGATCTGGCATCTCGACTTCAGTCACATTCTGATGTGATGTGCATCCGTTTTATCTACAAATATTTTCATGGTAAGTGTTTTGATGAGCTTTTTTCCTTAGTCCCTCAACTGAAGGAATTTAAGCATGCTACTGGATTGGCAACTACGTCTCATATTGTTTTACTGCTGAACTAGTTGCATGCAACAGTCTCTTCTATTTTAAGAGTTTTCTCTGCATTTATCACTTGTGGAATTCCCTTCTGATTTCTTGCTTCCCTGTGAACTACAATCTTCAATGTCAATTACCATCTTTTGACTTCCTGAATCCTATTCCTTTATTGTCCTTTCTTCATTAAAGTATTCTCATTCTCTTTCACTACCTGTAGCCTCCTGCAGCCTAGTGGCATTACCACCTTGCCTGAAGTGAATTGATAAAAAAAAATTAGCTATTATTTGTACTTAAGCCTTATTACCTGCTCATCATTCATACCAAAGCCTTATTACTTACAACTGTCATTATCCTGTTGGTTGTATCTTGCTGTCATCCCGCTTATGGAATATAACAGTTTAAAATAACAAATACATCTTAGTTTTGTATGGTGTAAGGCTATAAATAAGCACAATTATTAAAATTATGATAATAATAATGATCTACAATACCTGACTGCAGAAGATGACACTAGCAAACCTAGCTTGTACCCTGACCACTGGCATCAGTGAAAAACCCAAACTAGGTTTAATAAGACTATACAATACACAAGACAGACTATATACACTGACATGGCATAAGTCACATACCATGTAAAGTTAAGTGGTAAGTGGTACCACCAATCTTTTTTTTAAAAAGGTAAGAGTTGTCAAGAGTGAGTAATTTTCCTATAATCTTCATCCCAATTTAGCTTTGAGTCAGATCAAGCTAAGCAAATATCTAAAGCTAAAACAATGGCTTTTCTTGTTGGTACAACACACATACACACACATATATATATATATATATATATATATATAAGATTCTTGGCAGATCTATTATTACAGTGTGGAACATTTAAAAGTGATGGAAACAAAAACAGAAATCTGATCGTTTTTTTTTTTTTAGCAGCATATCAAACTTGGTTATTTAATGCTGGAATCTAAACATTTTGTACACACTTTTTTTTTTTTAATTAGATAAAAATGGTTTTTAGTGATACAAGTCTTATTAATTAAGAAGTAGATTCATACCTTTCAAGGGTATTTGCACCTAAGTAAATATTGGAACTCAGCTTTCTGATAAGCAATTCCATTATACATTGCATCACCTGTACATCCATGCTTACAGCACCTGGTATTCTCGAGCGGTTACCCATCTATGTACTGACCAGGTGATTATATGAGAACCACAAAAACAAAAAAATCTAAATGAAATATAGATTATAGAGAAAAAACAAAGAAAGAGAAAAAACAAAGAAAGAGGAAAAACAAAGAAAGAAAAAAGAAAGAGAAAAAAAAGAAAGAGAAAAAAAAGAAAAAAAGAAAGAAAAAAAAGAAAGAAAAAAAAGAAAGAAAAAAAGAAAAAAGAAAGAAAAAGAAAAAAAAAAAAAAAAAAAAAAAAAAAAAAAAAGAAAAAAAAAAAAAAAAAAAAAAAAGAAAAAGAAAAAAAAAAAAAAAAAGAAAAAAAAAAAGAAAAAAAAAAAAAGCGAAAAAAAGAGGAAAAAAGAGGAAAAAAGAGGAAAAAGAGAAAAAGAGGAGAGAGGAGAAAAGGAGGGAGGAAAAAGAGGAGAAAAAGGAGAAAAAAGAGGAAAAAAAAGAAAAAAAAAAGAAAAAAAGAGGAGAAAAAAAAAAAAAAAGAGACAAAAAAAAAAGAGACAAAAAAGAGGAAAAAAAAAGAGACAAAAAAAGAAAAAAGCAAAAAGATGAAAGAGAGAAAAAAAGAGAGAAAAGGAAAATGATAAATGGAAAAAAAGGAAAGGGAAAACAAAAGGAGAAAAAGGAGGAAAAAAAAAGAAAAAGAAGGAAAAAGGAAAAAAATTTAAATTTAAAATTCTGAGCACCCATCTTTCCTTTGTGCACCTATGTAGTCACATTAACGTAAACATAAATTCAGTCCAATGAAGTCCTAATGGACAAAATGTGATACACAAAAAAAAAAAAAAAAAAAAAAAAGTTACTTTATACACATAAATACATGGTGGAAGTCAACTCATGACCGAGTAAGACAATCTCTTGCATTCAAAATTTCTTAACTTTTAACACACTTTAAATATTCTCACTTTGTCAGTAATGACATCTGAAATGAGACCCACAAGGGTCTTGGAGTGCTCACATTGCTAACGTGTCAAGTCCTCCTGCTGAAGCTTGCCTTTTTGGACACTGGCTGTGGAAATGTCGTGTGAGACTGCTGGCTGATCGACACACTTTATGGCAGATTGTAAATGCATGATCATCAAGAATGGTAGTTGACATCATGATGACTCTGGCTGAGAAGACCTACTTTTTGAAAAGCAAATGTGGTCACATTGATCACATGTAAGAGACTCTGTCAATCCACATTCTGAGAGAGGGTCGACACCTCTCGTATATCTGCCTGCACGTTTTTGTTGTGCATATTTTATCCTTCTCTTCTCAAAATTCTTGACACCAGTAGCAATTAGATTTTTCCAAGTTTGCCGATCTGATGCAAGTTCTTCTGTATATGTGTCGTTTTGAGTGTAGCCTTCAGATTGCTTTTATAGCACTTGCAAGTTTTCCCTGTGCTAACTCTCCATACATAACCTATTTAGGCATGCACACTGCAGCACTTGTATCAAGCACATAGAATCACCATAAGATGTTCAGAATATTACACAGACAATGCTGATGAAAGCACTCAAGGCACTGAATATACCTGTAGTAAATTGTCCCTGTGTCACAACTGTATAACTTGGTTGTTAATACACACACATGATGCACCTTGACTTTTTGTGGTTGCTTTTATGCCTGTGACCAAAGCCGTGACTCAGGTTTACCAAATGCAATTTCCCCCAGTGCAGGTTGCAGCATAACAGATTCCTTGAGACCGATTGTAAGTCCAAATTTACCACAGTTGGTTGAAAAACAGTCCATAAGGAGCTGCAAATCCTTCACACTGTGGGTTTTAAGGTCACAGTCATCAGATTACAAATCAGCACAATAGATGTCTTAGTCACAGCAGTGAATTGACGAATGTTGAAAAGCCTTCGTGATGTATGATAATAAATTTCTATGCCACCATCGCTTGTTGAAAAAGGCTGCATGATCATGATGTCAAAAAAGATAGCATAAGTGCCAGAATATCACTTTGCTTCAACTGTAAGGTTCTAAGAGTTCACCATTGACACAGGCTTTCATATTGTCAGGAAAGAGAGCAAATGAACCCTGGTGAACTTACCTGGACACCCAAACTTCAGAAGAAGACACCAGAAATTTGACCAATGCCCAGTGTCAAAAGCCTTTGTGAGATTAATGAAACACTGATACAGGTCAAGTTTTTCTTCCCTACACTTTTCTTGAACATGTCAAGCAGTGAAGACGTGCATACACTTTAATTACAATTTGAATGATCCAAAATGGACTTACAGAGAGCAATTGAGCAAATGATTGACCATAAATTATTAAGACAAATTTACTTACTTTCATCATTGTACTATTTTCCATATCCATTGACATGCCACCCATATTCATAGAATGTGCTGAATTTGGGGAATCCGCAGGTGGGGCTGGCATATGATGAGAATGATGATCATGATTCATGATGATATCTGAAATAAGAATTTGGAGAGCACCAGATTAATCTATTAGTCTATATATACTATTCAGTTTCCTATGGATTAAAATGGTAGGAATTATTATATTCAAAGTTTCAATGAAGAATACCTGCTTGCCTGCCTAGGGAAAGAAAAATTATTATAGAAAAAAAAAAAAAAAAAAAAAAAAAAAAAAAGTGGAAAGAAAGAAAAAAAGAAGAAAAAAGAAAGGAAAGAAAGAGAAGAAAGAGAAGAAAGGAAAGAAAGGGAAGAAAGGAAAGAAAGGGAAGAAAGGAAAGAAAGGGAAGAAAGGAAAGAAAGGGAAGAAAGGAAAGAAAGGGAAGAAAGGAAAGAAAGGGAAGAAAGGGAAGAAAGGGAAGAAAGGAAAGAAAGGGAAGAAAGAAAGAAGAAGAAGAAAGGAAAGAAAGGAAGAAAGGAAAGAAAAGAAAAAGGAAAAGAAAGGGAAGAAAGGGAAGAAAGGGAAGAAAGGGAAGAAAAGGGAAGAAAAAGAAAGAAGAAAGGAAAGAAAGAGAAGAAAGGAAAAAAGAGAAGAAAGGAAAGAAAAAAGAGAAGAAAGGAAAGAAAGAGAAGAAAGGAAAGAAAGAGAAGAAAGGAAAGAAAGAGAAGAAAGGAAAGAAAGAGAAGAAAAAAGAAAGAGAAGAAAGGAAAGAAAGAGAAGAAAGGAAAGAAAGAGAAGAAAGGAAAAAGAAAGAAAGGAAAAGAAAGGAAAGAAAGAGAAGAAGAAAAAAAGAAGAAAGGAAAGAAAGAGAAGAAAGGAAAGAAAGAGAAGAAAGGAAAGAAAGAGAAGAAGAAAGGAAAGGAAGCAGCGAGAAGAAAGGAAAGAAAAGAGAAGAAAGGAAAGAAAGAGAAGAAAGGAAAGAAAGAGAAGAAAGGAAAGAAAGAGAAGAAAGGAAAGAAAGAGAAGAAAAGGAAAGAAAGAGAAGAAAGGAAAGAAAGAGAAGAAAGGAAAGAAAGAGAAGAAAGGAAAGAAAGAGAAGAAAGGAAAGAAAGAGAAGAAAGGAAAGAAAGAGAAGAAAGGAAAGAAAGAGAAGAAAGGAAAGAAAGAGAAGAAAGGAAAGAAAGAGAAGAAAGGAAAGAAAGAGAAGAAAGGAAAGAAAGAGAAGAAAGGAAAGAAAGAGAAGAAAGGAAAGAAAGAGAAGAAAGGAAAGAAAGAGAAGAAAGGAAAGAAAAAGGAAAAGAAGAAAAGGGAAAAGAAAAAAAAGGAAAAGAAGAAAAAAGAAAAAGAAAAAGAAGAAAGAAAGAAAAAGAAGAAAAAAGTAAAAAAAAAAAAAGAAAAAAAAAAAGACAAAATAAAAAGCAAATAATAGGGCGACCTGGGCAAACAAATTTCTGCCTGAACTATCAAAAATTTTAATCCTATTTTTTAAAGAATACATTTTTGTTTCAACATTAAATCTTGATCTGAATTAGGCAATGAATGACTACTGTGACACCCACTGGTGGTCACAGCACCAATATGTGACACTGCGCTGTCGGCCCATGGTCAACTCCCAGTTGCGGTGAAGCTGTAAGGTTTCTTCCACCAGCATTTTGGGGTTGACTCTTTGACACTGCCACCAGCCTGTGTCCCGGTCAATCTGGTCGTTCCTGTTTCGATACCGGCTTTGTCGTTCCCAGCTCACTTCCAACATCTGGTTACTGAAGTAACTACTTTGATCTCAAGTCTAACCTACCCACATTGTGACTGATCTTAGGTAGACAAAATCAATCAGGCGTTGGGCCGTAGTGCAAGCTGAATCTGGGGTAAAGGTGATATCACACAAGCGTAAGTAAAAGAATCAATAAAACAAAGCTCAAGAGGTTCAATTATGTTGAGAAATAACAAATATGTTATATACAGGGGTGTGCTTTTTCTCCCAGCCTGTTTCTATGGATTTGTGACACTTTTGCGTTTCTTAAGCGAGTTTTGGTATCTTAAGTCATTCATCAATATAACTTGCTTTTTGGTAGGAAGTCGGAGTCAGAATGGCGTGGAATTTCTCTTTCAGCTTCTGCGAGGCAACGGTCTTCAATTGCAACTGACTTCAACTGCTGGAACTATGCGAAACTGAGAAAACTGCCTGGGGATGTTCGTTTATATGTGCACCGACCAAAACCTGGTGTGGGGCTTGATGTGGCTTGGGTTCCCAATAATTCTCAATTCCCAGCAAGAATTCTCTTTGTTCTTAGGCCAGGAAAATTAATTACTTCCCATTTTTGGAAGATTAATCACTTTCCATTTTGGGGGTTTCTCCCTCGTCCGTGAGGGAAGGTTGGAGGAGAGTTATCCTCCTAGACTCTTCCTCTCTCACATTGGTATCTCATACCAATCCCCTCAGTGGGTGTTAACTTCTCCATCTTTCTCATACATTCACCGCCGCCTATCACCCATGCTACCACTTGACCAATGATCTCTCAGCAGTGTGGGTATGGCTAGATTGGCCCTCTTAAAATTATTATCCAGAATTTTGTTTACAGAATCCTTTTTTTCTTTCGGCCAAAACATTCCTATCACATCTTTCTTTTGGGGACACCCAAAATTCACTTAGTCAGGTCTCTCAATCATCAATCACTGTCAAAACCTGAAACCTGTTTTTTTTTTTCTGCTAAGTCAACTTTTAGCTGGGAGGTCCGTGTTTTACCCAAGAATCAAATTCTTTATTTTTCTCATGCCTTAAAATCCTCTTATCACCAGATACCCATTTTCAACGATGCTGTGTCTGATGTCAACAGTTCGAATAAGCAACAATAATACAATTTTCTTCCTCATGCCAGAATTCTAACACACACCAGATGATTCCCTTTGTTGGACCCAGGAATTAAAATTATGTGATATCTCTGAAAGATAACTAATATCGATTCTCTCTGCCTGTACAGCAAGAGCAAAATTTTTTTATGGCCGCCATGTGTTGGTTGGCTTTGTTTGTCTTTCTGAGTTCTGTTTCTCTTGGCATGTCACTTCCTTATGACATTAATCAGTTTTGACAGAATCTCATATCTCTATTTTTCTTACAGATTTTCTGCCTTGTGCGAAAAGTATCTTTCTTCGTAAATAAAATAAAATTTTCTTTTTAATGTCACTCAGTCTATCTTTCAATATAGCTCTTTCTCGCCTTAAGTCTTTCCTGTTTTTAATTTTTATGGTTAATTAGTTAGCCAATTACCATAGCTAAATAGTGTCACACTACAACAAATTGATGTCACTTGCTAGATACCATTTATACAATGTGATAATGGAGGGGAGAGGGACGCATACTAAAACAAACAAAAAATAAATAAATAAAAAAAGAGGCTAGAAATGTTTGATTTGTGATTACATTACTGTGTTTATATGGAATGATTGTGCATAATTTAGACTGATTTTAAGGGAAATTATCTAACAACCCTGACTATAAAATTAAGTTTTCATATATATTTCATAGCTTTGTTTTGTTTTGTTTTTTGTATATTTTTTTTTTTTTTTTAAGTCAGGTGACAAATTTCCACAATTAAAATTAGTGATACCTATATTTAGGACAGATTTTAGTTAGTTTTAGTTTTTATAGTTAACCCCCCTGCCTCATACATATAGTGAATTATGTTAGGTTTATGTGCAATGTTTGTTTGTTTGTTGTTTGCTTGCTTGCTTGATGGTATATCAACTTTTAGTGAGTCATCTAATGCCAAAGAAAGTTGGGTTAGGATTGTATATTATTATTTCATAGTGAAATTAAGTTTATTTTTAACATAGTTGTGTCAAAAGTTGCATTTAGTCTTTGTATTTAAACTGTTAAGTTTTTTTTTTTTGTTTTTTTTTTTCAGATTTTAGTAAGTAAATAGGTGTCACTCTTAAGTAATTTAAAAATGTTATCTGGATTGACCCTGGTAAATATTTTTTTTCAGGTTATTTGTTTGGTAATATTTGATTTGGACTAGTTTCAGGTTCCTACAAATTGTCATTATATGGCTTACTATGTACGTTTCCTGGCATGTTATGCATATTGGAGTTTCCTCCTTCTTTAGTAGATACTAGCAGTAAAGCCCGGTGTTGCCCGGGGACGTAACAGTAAGAGATAGATCAAGTATCGACCATCATAAAGACTGAAAAATAAAATTGACAAAGATTATTGTTTAAGGTTGACGGACACGCATGTCTGAATTAGTTTCTTTTTTTTGTTTTGTTTGTTTTTTTTTTACGAATTGGTCAAACCCAAAGTCAAACAAAAGCATTGTTTTCAATCGTTATGAGTCTACCGATTGAATAGAATTTTATTATAAACAATTGTCTTGTAAATGGAATTTTTAAAGCATTCTGAATGTAAAAATAAAGAAAAAAGTGTGCAAGACAATAAGAAACTAACTGCCAAAAAAAAAAGTGAAGTTTTGTTAAAATTGGTTGAAAAATGTAGGAAATCCAATCCCATATATAAATGAACACAGACACACACAAACAACCTGGGTTTTATAATAAGTATAACTCGATATGAGTTGTCCCCCTTTCATTCTCGACAGCGATGCCTTTTAATTGTGTTTTCAAATTGATTTCATGCAAAAACAATTGTGTTTTTCCAATTGTTGGCACTGTTAGAACCACCGCAATGTAATTTTACGTAGTCTTGTGAAGTTTTGTTGAAATCAGTTGAAAAATGTAGGAAATCTGATCAAATATATAAACGTACAGACACACACACACACAACCTGGGTTTTACAATAAGTATGATGAGTGTATGATAGATGCATGTCCTATATAGAGTCTGGTCAGTATCATCTTCTCTTTTCTGGACAGTGTGTGTAGCTCTGCCCTTATGATTGCTTTTATTTTACATCATTGTTTGGGCAAGAGTTTCAAAGCTCTTGCCACCTTTTCCCATATATTTGCTGATGGCCTGTTTGTGGTATTTTGCTGTTTGCTTGGCTTAGTTGCAGAGATTTCTTTGCTGCTGTATCGCCTCTGTCATGGATGCCAATATGACTCAGTGATTCGGTTCAAAAGAAATACAAAAAATTAAAAATTTGTATGTGTACAAATATTTGTTTCCCCTTGCTGTGTGTGTGTGTGTATATATATATATATATATATATATATATATATCAATTACTGACAGATTGTGTCACTGTATCACAGCTCATCAGTGTGGCTAGGATCGAAACCCGACTGAATTGTCATCAGTCGGGAGTCTAACACTAAGCCATTGGCACACGGCAGGGATGAAGGTAAATTTAAGCATATTTATTTTTAGATAAACACACAGTGACAGAGAGAACTCAATTCAATTTATCGAAGAGTCTTGCATTATTAGCTGTAATAGTCACTGTTTACAAATCCACACTTCCTCCCCAGAGAGCTCAACCGAAATAAACTTTTCAGGAGCATATATATATATATATATGAGAGAGGATAAGTATGAGTAAAAGTTTGACACTTAGTGGATTGATATTACCTTCAGCATCTGAACTCCAGAGTTGTGTAGGCGGACATGTCCAGCCAAGGTGTTTGTGCTTGCATAAAAAGTTTGAGGAGACATTCATTGAGTAAATTTGATTTATCATTGATAACAAACACTATCTTTTTGAGACCAGCTCAGAGTTGAGAGAGAGAGAGAGAGAGAGAGAGAGAGAGTGAAAAAGAAAAAGAGACACGGCAATAAAAAAAAAAAAAAAAAGAAAAAAAAAAGGCATTTAACAGGACTTAAAATAGCAAGAAAAACAAAATAAAAAAAGTCTTGTATATTTGATTAAGAAAACATAGTACCACTCTCACAAAACATTTTAAGCCACCAATCAAATTTTAGAACAGAAAACAGGATGTAAAAAAGGTAAGTAGACTTGAGTGTTATCTTTTAACACACCACAATTAGAAAAGTGGTGGTTGGGAATGAATTGTTTCTCCCTTAGCCACAAAAAGAGTTCCTTTTACTTTGTGTATTACAAGCAGATATATTTAAAATCTTTCAACACTGCAGAACCAGACAAAGAAACAAACAATATATATATATATATATATATATATATATATATATATATATATATATATAGTAATAGTAAACATTATTATACAAAAGATTCTTCTATGTGCCATGTCCCTTCAGGATGTTGGGTGATTAGGTCTCTCCACAATTTCCCCGTTTTTTGTAACTGTTAATAAAATGTCTTGCCAACCAAGTTTATGAGAAATAACAAAAAGACTAAATTTATGCACAAAGATACAAATCATAATAAATTCAGAATACAATACAAATATTTACATTGTCTCTTGTTTGTGGACTAAGAAAGTAATATCCCTTAAGTTCTTATACTAGAAGAGTGGGAGAGACCCAGTTAGTCCAAGTTGAGACCGGAAGAAATGGAAGTGACCCAGATGCCTTATGAGAATTCACAGGTGACTCCTATGGTCAGTGATAACAAAAAAGCTGATAACTATGCCTGCAGTTATATCTCAACTTCAAAGAGGTTGTACTATTGTTTATGGTTAGGGGTCAAGTCTTTAGGCCAGTGATACTCAAATAGGATGTGGTGGGGGGGATACAACTCAACACTGCCAACTCACAACTGAGACAACTCAGCACCAGAACCCCCACCCCCGGACTTTTTTTTTTTTTATATAACCAAAAGTAATTTATTAAGGATTAGTTGTGGAGTAAATAGTACTCCCACCCCTAGTGACTATATAATCTAGTCAATTACTATAAAGAAATCCAAGTCAGATGCAAGACTGGTAAACGTTTGAAGTCTTCAAACTAACTACTACAGGAGGCACAGCAAGTAGCCAAAACATTATATATGGAGAATCCTTATACAAAATACATTATATAAGAGTTTGTTATAATAATATCCATGGAACAGCGGCATTATAGTAGTATTAAAACCTTAATTAGTGAATATTTTTTTAATTATTTTTAATAAAGTAAATTGTGAAGAAATTTATTTTGTAATAAATTAAATTGACATATAGAAAACTTCACAGGACTACGTAAAATTACCTTGCGGTGGTTCTGACTGCGCCAAAAATTGGAAAAACAATTGTTTTTGCACAAAATCAATTTGAAAACACGATTAAGAGGCATCGCAAGAATGAAAGGGGGACAACTCATATAGACTTATACTTATAAAAAACCAGGTTGTTTGTGTGTGTGTGTGTGTGTGTGTGTTCATTTATATATGGGATCGGATTTCCTGCATTTTTCAACCGATTTCAACAAAACTTCACTTTTTTTTTGGCAGGTAGTGTTTCTTATTGTCTTGCACACTTTTTCCATTATTTTTACATTCAGAATGCTTTAAAAATTCCATTTACAAGACAAGTGTTTATAATAAAATTCTATTCAATCGGTAGACTCATAACGATTGAAAACAATGTTTTTGTTTGGGCTTGACCAATTTGTAAAAAAAAAGAAAAAAAAAAAAAAATTTTCAGTCTTCATGATGGTCGATACTTGATCTATCTCTTACTGTTGCAACGCTGGGCGCTACTGCTAGTAATAATAATAATAATAATAAAAAAAAAAAAAAAAAAAAAAATAAATAAAAAAATGGGACTTCAAAATCAATGGGGTATTGGGGAAACCTGCATTACAAGGGGAGGAATATAGCCCAGGACTGCTGACCTCTGCTTTGGGGAGTGAGTGAGTGAGAGAGTGTGTGTGTGTGTGTGTGTGTGTGATTTCCTATCATTCCTGAATAAGTGGTGAAAGTTTCATTAAAATCCAACAATTATTTTATTGTTGCAAGAATTTCCAAATCAGTGTCTTTCCTCTTAATAAAACAAAGATTTTAAAAATAAAAGTTTTGGAAATTTTTTTTTATCATGTATGCTCATTTACTTGGCGAATATATAGTAAAAACTGAGTAGCAGATTTGATGTGTGTATATATATATATATATATATATATATATATATACATGATGATGTTTAAAGTCTTTGAACCTACAAAATTATTTTTGAAATTTTTTTTTTTTTTTTTTTTAGAAACTCTTGGTAACTACCTCACTCCCCTTCTACACACCAAGCAGCAATTCACAGAAGTCACAGGCGATATTCCTCCCCTTGTAATGCAGGTTTCCCCAGTCTTTTTATGTGCCGTGACCCTTCAGGTTGTAGGCAATCATGGCTCTCCACTTCCCTTGTGGCTTTTTGTCCGTTCGTTACTTCTCCCAAACCCTGTTTTGTCATTCACTTGCTTAGGCTCGCTAGGTATGTCATACATTGCTTTCCCTTGTCTCTCTTTCCCCTCTATTCACACTGTAAGTATCAGATTTTCCAAGCCCTCTTTTCTCATTACGAGTCCCAGAAATTTCAGCTCCCTCTTCCTGATGTTAAGTATAAGCTTTTTCCTTGTTTACATCCTCTTCAAAACCTTATCGTTGTTCACATGTTCAGTCCATCGTATCCTTAGCATCCTGACGTCACTGATTTTTTTTAAGACTTGATTTTTTTTAATGGTTCTTTTTCTCTTGTACTTCTCACTTGTGTAACTCTTCCAGCTTCTTGTTTCTCAGTCAACTTTGATCTTCAAAAATTTAAATGCAATGTCAATCGTTATCTTGTTTTCTTAATTCCTGTTCTTTTATTGTTCTCAACTTAATGCTTTGTTTTACTCATATTCTCTCACACTTGCATCTTAGTAGATTTATTGCTTTACATAGGGTAAAATGATTTAAAAAGAAAGAAAGTTGTGAAAAGTACTAAGAAGTGAGATCAAGACTTAGAAATGACCTTGAAACTCAAAATGGCCTTCATCATTAATCTGGCAACACAGCAGTCTTAAAGGATGTTAATCATTGATTCTGTTAAAGTTGAAGTAGAATCAAATGTCAGGATTTGAAAAAGAAATTCAAAGAGCCTAAGTTAAGAGAGAAACAAATTTTTTTTTTTCTTTTATCAACAAAAGAAAGGAAAATGTTAAGCAGACAGGAAATGGGATAAGAGACCATTGTACAGCACCAATCAAATGGGGGATCTCAATAGGATGTGGGTGAAAAAAGGTGGAGCACAAATAAATTTGAAACTTGCTTAAGCGAGCGCAAAGATTATACCCAGAATATTTTAAGTTTAAATTTTATTCGTTTATTACGGATGCAGAACAAATATATATAATTAAATTGTTCTCTAATTTGAAGCATTCTTTGGAGTCCCCTCCAACCCCAATTGATTGATTTATTTCTTTAATGGCATATCAAACCCTTTTTTTCCTGCTGAAGTTTAATTTTCTTGGGAGCTTTAAAGTAATAAAAATATGATAGATATGTTATTTTGTATTCACAACTGAATACATAGTAGATGATACTCAGCTTTTGTGCATATACATGTTTGTACAGACATCATTACTAGAGGCGGTGACGTGTGTTTTATGTTGTAGTTTTGTCTATATTTCCGAGATATTATGCACACTATTTACATTATTCGGACCATTGTCCTCATCTTTGTTGCCATATTTATTACATTTCAGCCATTGTACACTCCAGCCTTCTTCAGGTGGTTGGAACATCTTTATTTTTCGCACTGTTCTCGTTACATGTGCCATGTTTTTAATGGATGTCAGTTATCAGTTATCTCCTGTTAATTCCCCTCTTCAAGTTCTCCACTGCCTTAACCAGGTATTGAACTCACACGCTTTGTGTCCTGTCACTGGATCTAGCTAACGCCTTTACCCACTGTGCCATGTGTATGAATTTCTGGGTATTATAAACCTAATGTCTTCAAGAACCAGTAATAAGGAATGCCAGAGTAAAAGTGATAACAAAAATTGCAATATGAGCTCTGATAAAAATAACATGCAATGATAACAACAAAAATTGCAATATGAGCTCTGATAAAAATAACATGCAATGATAACAACAAAAATTGCAATATGAGCTCTGATAAAAATAACATGCAATGATAACAACAAAAATTGCAATATGAGCTCTGATAAAATAACATGCAATGATAACAACAAAAATTGCAATATGAGCTCTGATAAAAATAATATGCAATGATAACAAAAAAATTGCAATATGAGCTCTGATAAAATAACATGCAATGATAACAACAAAAATTGCAATATGAGTCTGATAAAAATAACGTGCAATGATAACAACAAAAATTGCAATATGAGCTCTGATAAAAATAACATGCAATGATAACAACAAAAATTGCAATATGAGCTCTGATAAAAATAACATGCAATGATAACAACAAAAATTGCAATATGAGCTCTGATAAAATAACATGCAATGATAACAACAAAAATTGCAATATGAGCTCTGATAAAAATAACATGCAATGATAACAACAAAAATTGCAATATGAGCTCTGATAAAAATAACATGCAATGATAACAACAAAAATTGCAATATGAGCTCTGATAAAAATAACATGCAATGATAACAACAAAAATTGCAATATGAGCTCTGATAAAATAACATGCAATGATAACAACAAAAATTGCAATATGAGCTCTGATAAAAATAACATGCAATGATAACAACAAAAATTGCAATATGAACACTGGTAAAAATGGAGGAGGTCGGAGCGTACAATGGTAGAAATGTTGTAATAAATATAGTGACAAAGATGAGGATAATAGTCCGAATAATATAAATAGTGTACATAATACCTCATCTCAGAAATATAGACAGATACTGAAGAAGGCCAGAGCGTACAACAGCAAAAACGTTGTGATAAATATGGTGACAAAGATGAGGATTAATGTAAATAGTGTTGTAGTTTTGTTGAAGATGTATTTTGGAATACAGTTTGATTTCTTAAAGAAATTGTCGGGTATTCTATGAAAAATGTTTTGCTGGTATGTTTGCTATGAAAAATGTTTTGCTGGTATGTTTGCTATGAAAAATGTTTTGCTGGTATGTTTGCTATGAAAAATGTTTTGCTGGTATGTTTGCTATGAAAAATGTTTTGCTGGTATGTTTGCTATGAAAAATGTTTTGCTGGTATGTTTGCTATGAAAAATGTTTTGTTTTACTAGAAAATGTTTTTTGGTATGAAAAATGTTTTGCTGGTATGTTTGCTATGAAAATGTTTTGCTGGTATGTTTGCTATGAAAAAATGTTTTGCTGGTATGTTTGCTATGAAAAAATGTTTGCTATGAAAAATGTTTTGCTGGTATGTTTGGTATGTTTTGCTATGAAAATGTTTTGCTGGTATGTATTTTTTTTGCTATGAAAAATGTTTTGCTGGTA